>VZUI01052764.1:0-189989 GCA_013401135.1 Cettia cetti
AGAATGTGTGGGAGTCAGGTTGTTTCTCAAACAAACTCCACGCGTCTTCTCTCCCTGGTTCACTCTCAGAATCAGTCTTAAAGGTACAGAACTCAATATACAGCACAAACAGAATGGACAATTGGGGATACAAGCATCATAAAGTCACTTTAGGACATTCCACCCCTTGTATCCCCGTATCATCAACTTACTACCAAAACCAAATAAAATTCTAATTCTAAACATACATACATTATACATGCATATATATATACAGTATACAGCTATATACAGAAAATGGTAGTGGACATTTAGCAAATAATGATATTTACACATGGTTCTCACTCAACAATTAAATCTCTTTGAGGTACAAATCGAGTTGTTTCATCTTTCTGCATTGGTTCCACCAACCCCAGCAACCCCAGCCACTACAAACATCAGTACTGCAGCTTTAATTTTAAAAGAGACATCTCTAGAAATTGGCCCTTATTAATGGCAATGAGGGTAATTAAGAAACAGTGTACAATTTAAAACAAATATGCCAAATAAAAACTATTAAAAGTCTGGCCTAGAGGAAGCAAAATACCTTGTTGAAAAATACTAAATTCAGATCTGTCTGCAGCATGCATCCACAGCTGCCTTTTCCGTAGGCTCATGTCTAGTATCATGTATATGCTTCATTTCACTCACTTCAGTTACTTCTACTGAATGAACTCATGCAGTTTACAGAACTTAATTATGCATATGAAGTATTTCCCAGAGTGAGTAGCTAGATTCCCATCAGGAGGATGTGTAGAAATGCAGGGGATTCTTAGGACTGTTCTAAGAAAAGGCCAGGTCTGGCCATGCATATACAGCAAAAATCAGGTGTCTGCCCAGAAAAATTGTCTTCACTGTTTACTCTGCAGCGTTCCTAAAGTAATAATGCTTGTCTGTCCTGGTTAATGTTTGCTAGAGGACATTTTGCTTTCATAATGCTATTCAACTGTATAAATAAGAGAGGGAGCTGCAGGGTAGTCCTGGTGAAGACAGCAGGATCTTTGGAAGCTGCTGTAAGTAGTGATTTATTTGCTTTCTTTAGAGACTTTTTAAGTGTCTCCTCTTGTTGAAGGCGATCAGCTTTTAATCTTTTCTAGGGATGTATCTTATACTGAGATCTGTCCCTTACTATGAGGTTGTTATTGTGTCACCTGGATATAAAGGACATAGGCATCACAACTGAGGCAATGAGTTGCCTACACATTGTCATGTCACTGGAAGAAGGAGTAAAACTCTAAAAACAGAGCAGGGTGTCTTGACAGAAAGCAAGATGGTCTCTGGAGCCAAGAAATCCCAAAAGGTGACTTTCCCTAATGTACCTCCTGCAAGAAATAGGCCCTGATTCATTAAAACCCTGATGATGGGTAATTAGAACATTTTTTTTTTAATGTATTGGTGCTTCTTTTTAAATAATTATGGTGATTTTATACTGAAGGTCTACAAGAAATACCATTGCTTAGGGAATGCTCTATCTAATGTCTGCTCTCCTTTTAGATGAGACATTATTGAGGTAATCATCAGATTACAGCCCATTGAGAGGGAAGTGGAGAAATTGGTGATTTCCACATGTTCAGAAGATCACAGTGTGGTCAACATTTTTAATGAGGCAGAAACTGGGCTGTGGTCAGATGTACACTGGAAAGTAGAAAATGAAAACCTGGTCTGTTTCTTGCAGAGTGAAGAATATCCCCTCTATCCTAAACACTGCACTCATTCTTTTTTTTGTCTAATTTTTTATTCTCTTGGCCTCAGTGATGCTTCATCCCTGAGTGTGTGCAGTAACTCAGGTTCAACAGCAAATACTCATGGTGGCCTGGTAGAAGAGTGAGAGCTCATGTTCACCTGTTTCCAGGTAAAAGGAGGCTTAGAATTGGGTGATGCCACTTTCTGGGTGAGTTCTCCATGCTGGCTCATGGAAGACAGAAAAAAAACACAAAACAGCCCTGTGAACAGTCACATACATTTCTAAAGGATAAAGTAAACTAGGCTTCCACAATTCTGCTGCAAAAGGAACTACTTTCAATGAAATATCCACACTGGTTGGATTCTCTGAACAATCCAATGCCTTTGTCCTGTGTTCGCAATCTCCTCAGGGACTCAGGCATAGAGGTATCAAAATTCTAAATGACAAGAGAATTGAATGTCTAGATTATCAGTCTGGAATGAGCCCTGAAACTGTTCAGGTGCATATGATTAAATATGCAGAGCTTTCTGGCCAGCCAGGAAAGCACATATGAGTTTGTGGTGCTCCTTTGAATAGGTGGTCCTGGAGAGTAGGCCTCTGAGGTCACGTTCTCACACACAGATATGGCTAGTCAAGCCTTTCTTTTGTGATTTTTTGTGGGCTTGGGTGGTTCTTTTTACAAGTCACTGAGTAGCTGATATTTAGTTCAGCAGACACCACTGGTGGTTGTGGTGCTGTAACTTGATGTGCCCAGTGCTCACATAGTGCTGCTTTCAGGAAACAAATTTCTCAGATTTCCTTCTTCAGAAACAATCAGGAGGGAAGCAGCACCATCTGGTGAGCAAGCAGCTTTTCTATTTATACCTTCATATGCTTTTGAGTAGTGCAAATTTTCATGTTGTCTGAAATGAGATTATCAGAGAGGACCCCTTATGGGAGTAGTATGGGATGAATATTAATCTCCTGGAATATTACATGGGCCTCTAAAGGCAGAAAGTTGTCTCCAGAATCTCTTCAAATCATAGAAACAGAAATGGACAAAATAGCTATATCCACAAAGAAGCAAGTTCTGTTAGTCAGAAAACTCAGTTCAGCCCACTCCCAGGTTTTCTGATGGAATTATTCTAAGGTAACTTCAGCTAATCCCAGTGTTCTCCATTTTCTTTCTGAGTTGCATGGTAGGGAATATTGTGTGCTAGGGAAGAGGTAATATATTCAGCAAATGTTATTGCCAAGTCTACCACAGATAAATTGCTGAAAACACTGTCTTCCAAGTGCTGGCATGCTCTTGTATAATTGTCTGGTTTGATTGAAAGCTCTTCTTAATAAAGTGTCATTGTGTAATACACACAAAGAAAAGAGGCAGAGGTTAACGTGTTTCCTTCCAGGCTATTCAAGACTAGATTTGGAACTAGAATTGAAGTGCTCTTCACTTCTACTGCCACGTTGATTGATAAACTGTGCGTTTTTTTCTGGAAATTGCAGAAGTAAAGGCCTTAAGGAACTTTCTGCAAACTTAACTCCTTCAGTCTGGAAATTTTCTAAAGGGTTTAGGAAACAGGTTCTCTGCCCTTTTTTGCTTTTTAATAAATCATTAGCAACTATGCTCCATGGGAAAATCCATCCATCTTTAAGACCATATGAGAATCTGCATCTTCTGTTTCCTGCTGAAAGGGTGTCCATTGTCAATTTGTTCGTGGTTGATCACTTGCTAACCCAGAAGCCACAATAACACGAAATGAAATAGTAAGTATCAAATATGAAATAACAATCCCAAATCATATTCTGAAGGTCCAGAGGGTGCAAATCTTATTATAAAAGTACCTTTAGGTCAAAACAGGGACTAATGAAAAGGGCCACTCATATCTTAAAGGCTTAAACAACAAAAAAAGTCTCAAGAAATCACAGCTGCTAAGTCTTTTATAATCTTATCCCTTTAAAACTAACCATTACCAAGATTTTTGTGAGGTCTGACTCATGAGTCTTGACTGTTTGTGATTGGCCAGTACTGAGTAACAGATGGATGATTCAGATTCAGATTGCATTTAATCATCTGTGAATTCAGAGCTGTAATAAAATGAAATTAATTCCATGAAAGTACATAAATTAACCACAAAATGTGAACATGTTTTAGCTACATAGAGAAAAAAAATCAGGATAGGGAAAATTGTCTTCAGAAAACTGTAAATAATATTTTACAGAACCCTTACAGCAAAGCCATTCTATATCCTTTCACCATAATTTTGAGGACAAAACAGTTAAAATCTCTTTCTGCTTTGCATTCCAAATAAGTAGAATTGGCAGTTTGAGGTGTACATAGAAAAGCCTACCTATCAGGTGCTCTATTTTGTAAAAAATATTAAATGTGATGAAATAGAAAACAGGTAGCAAATTATGTTTAAAATGAAATGTTTCTCAGTTTTGGTCTTCATGTTATTCTTAATAAATTATGACTGCAGCTAAATAAATAGTTCATAGTAAATAATTTATCCACAGGCTGCTTCTGAATCAGCCTGCTGGATATATGAAAATAGATTAGGCTTAGCTCTGATGCTTTTGTTTGGGAGTTGAATTCTTTTCAAAGTCTGACTAATACATTGATAGGAGTTCTAAAAACTCAGAACTGGAGCTCTTGTGTTGAGTTACTAGTATCTAGATAGATTGAGAATTATTTCAATGTCAAAATCAGAAGAGACCAAACAATAATTTAAAACTACTGTGTACAGTAAATAAAAATGTAGCTACCAAGAACCCAAACCTTATAGTTTTTACATTTGTCAGTAATGCTGTTATTGCAAATAGGCCTGCTTTTCAAAATTACTCATAACAAACATGTAAATGTTTGAATATTTGATTATAGCTTGAAAATGTTTTGTTGTTCTCATGAGTCTAACTGTAAGTGGATATTCAACTACTAATACAAATTGCTCCCTCTGATGATATAGAGATAGCAAGACCATAAACATAGCACTTTCTGATGAGTCTCTCAAGTAGAGTCATGCCAGAGATGAAAGGTGCAATTGGTATAAAATGTCTCTCTGTGCACAGTTCTTGCAAATCTGGCTCATTATCTCCTCAAACCCTTTGCAACTCTTGCACCATTTCTCTGCCCTAGATTCCTCCTCAGAAATGAGGCCTATTGGGACATTCACATCCCCATTTCCAAGGTCTCTTTTAAAGAGCTTATACAATGCAGAGTGTCAGCTCTGCAATGAAATGTGGTTACCACAGCCAAGGGTAACACACTGATAAATGCTTTGTCCTTTGACCAGTGGAGCAGCTGAAAAATTTAAGGCCTTGTTCTTTGTTAATGGCATTGACTGCTTCTGCTGTGCTGAAAATTAACCTACTCTAACAGTTGAAGAGACTGCACATTGTTTCAGGTTCTTACATAAAACACTAATTTATTTCTATTAAAAAAAACCACAAAACACCTAGAGAAATAGGTGTTTATATCTGGTTTGCTACTGAAGAACAGCCCCTATTATTTGCCCTTTCTTTAAATAGGACACCTTATCAATCTGACCAAAAGTTTATTTAAAGATCCCCTGCCTGTCTGTTTACTCAAATTCTGTTTCTGTGTAGCTGCTGATTGCTGCTCACTTGCACGAATTTCCACTTTCTCCCCTAATTCACAAAATACCCAGACTTCTTCTATGATGAACTTTCAAGGAATTATTCAGACCATTAGTGTCAAAAGTGGAGTGGTACTGCAGCCTTGCAGCGATTATCCAAGAGGTGTTTTCTGATGGGATATGCTCCATTCTCCAGCCTGCTGAGGGTGCTGTGTATTCAACTAATCCATGCTGAATTTTGTCTTTGCAGGTATTTAGGGTGGGGGTGGTAGAAAGTTGGCAGAGACTTGCCAGGAGGCCTGGGAAAATAAAAAAAATAATTCTGGCAAGAACTGGAGAACATGGAAACTGAGGACAAAAGAAAGAGATAAGACTTTTTAATTTGGTGGTAATGAAAGAATAATTCTTTCTACAAAATGAATTTACTTATCTCAGTAACGCCATCTCCTTTTTTTTTCTATAGGATTTTAATAAGAAAACATGAAGACCACACTCTACCTAAGTTTGCTACTGGCTGGGTTTCACACTGTTGCCCACAGTCAGCTCCCACCCAGTGGCCACAAGGGACACGATCCAAATGACCCTAAACATCACATACATCATGGAGGTGAAGCGATCGCTTGCCTCAAACTTGTGCCAAACAATGCTGACTTTGCATTCCAGTTTTTTAGGGAGATTACACAGGAGGCACCTAATAAGAACATTTTCTTCTCTCCTGTGAGCATCTCTGCTGCCTTTGCAATGCTGGCCCTTGGGGCTAGATCAGCCACACAGTCTCAGATCCTGGAAGGACTCGCCTTCAACCTTACAGAGATTCAGGAGAAAGAGGTCCATGAAGGCTTCCACAACCTAATCCACATGCTAAACCATCCTGAGGGTGGAGTCCAGCTCAACATGGGGAATGCCATCTTTGTAACAGAGAAGCTGAAACTCCTACAAAAGTTTTTAGATGATGCCAAAACTCTGTATCAGCTGGAGGCTTTTGCAACTGACTTTCACAAACCCACAGAAGCTGAAAAACAGATCAATGATTATATAGAGAGGAAAACACATGGGAAAATTACTAATTTGGTAAAGGACATGGACCCACAAACTGTAATGCTTCTGGCTAGCTTTGTTTTCTTTAAAGGTATGTCTCCTCTAGGGCTCACATTCTCACTATTCATTCGTATCAACAAATCTAATGTTGCCTACCCCAACTGAAAACTAGTCTGGGGAAAATTTCAAATGCTCTTTGCTGGGCCAGAAGATCCCCTAATGACATAGTGGAGGTGGTGGAGAGGTAAAAGGACCCCTCTCAGCAGAGGAAGGCAGCTGGACACCATGCAGTCTTGTTTCTCTTGTGACAGCTCCAGGAGCTCTGTTCCAAGCCACAGCCTTCCATGCAGCCTGAACTGGTGCTCCAGGGTTTAACCATAATTCCAATTGTCCCATATTCTTCTAATTTTCAGTGAAGGCCCTGAGACTTATATATGACCTAATGCCTCTTTTTAAATTATGCATGATTCAATAGCCTAATTTACTACATACTCCTTTTTTTCCCCCATCAGAGTCCTTTATACATGCACAGTAACATTTATATACAGGAGAAGCTTGTGACAAATAGGGAAGAACATTTTAAGGAACAAAGCAGAAGCACTGTGCATTTCTGATGTGGGTTATATGTGCCTTTAACACTGACCTGATCTCAGATATGAGATCCTAAATTATTATATCTACAAACTGTGACTTATTATTAGTCAATAGAAATTAATTGCATGCAGTATATGAGTACACAGATGATGTTTACAGAAAGTCACACTTTGATCTCCTGAACAGAAAAATAGTGGTGGGTACAAAATAACCACCTAATTATTTCATTACTGGCATCTGAAACATAAACTGAAAGTGTAATACAATGCACACTTTTGAACAGGTAAAAGATCCTTGCATTACTGTGATGCGCATTATGAAGTGTTATATTTGAAAATTCTGTATTTAACACATGGAGAAATAAGTGATTATTACTCGCTCTAGAAATTTAGTATATGATGGGATAGAACATGGGATATTCAGTTAAATTCTCCTTCTCTGTATCAGGCAGCTGGGAAAAGCCTTTTAAACCAGAGCATACTGAAGAAAGGGAGTTCTTTGTGGATGCTGAAACTACTGTGAAAGTCCCTATGATGCACCAGATGGGCAGATTTGACTTCTATTTTGATCAGGAGCTGTCATGCACTGTGGTACGGCTGCATTATAATGGGAGTGCTACTGCATTTTTGGTTCTGCCAGCAAAAGGGAAAATGAACCGGTTAGAGCAAACTCTGGACAAGGAAACCATCCAGAAATGGTCAGACCATCTCTTCCAGAGGTAATCTTCTGCAAGTCAGCTGCAGTGGCACCTAATTTATAGTATTTTTTTCTTTTGGGGGAATGCAAACACTATGAATGTGGCGATTCCGGGAACTGAGTGGGTTATTTTTGGCTTGTGTGCCCTAGTTGTAAAAATCTTGCAACTGGTTGGTATTTAACTATTCTTTTGTTGATGGCTGAGTGACTTGCTGCTCTCCCAACCAAAGCAGAGACCATCCTATTCCTCTCTCTGGAACAGCAAGCCTAGACTGGTGTTTCCAAAATACTCCATGAACTGAGAGGAATGGTTGCAATTTTAAGCCAAATCTTCTATACTGAGATTTCAGCTAGAGTCTTTTCCTCTTATGTCACTGAGCCACTGTGACTCAGGCATAAGTCTGGACCTTAAATAAAGCATAACTTACACAGTTTGTAGTAGTGCTTACAGACATGATATGGCCTACACAATTATCTAGCAGCATTCAGTTGTTGTTAGAACAGACAAGCGATTAATGGTGGATGTCCTGATTTTCTGGCATTTTGTTTTGAAACTATAAATATCTATGAGTTTCTGTTAGCTTCAACCATTGACACCAACATCAGCTAATGCATTTTACAACCTTGTTTGTCTGGGAGAGAAGAGATCTTAGCAACAGTAGATGAGTAATATCAAGTTAATACATGCTTAATTTACCAAGCTCTGCCCTA
This sequence comes from Cettia cetti, assembly GCA_013401135.1. NCBI lineage: Eukaryota > Metazoa > Chordata > Aves > Passeriformes > Sylviidae > Cettia > Cettia cetti. The sequence goes on from VZUI01052764.1 coordinate 8,317, forward strand.
ATTCACAACTAATAAGTGCAGCTCACACCCATGTATTTCAGTGCATCATCACAGAAAGACCAGCACAGTTAGTAAAAACAAAATGAGTAGCAAGCTGATATGAGCTAATAATGTGATACCTCAAATATCAAAATAAAAATGTATTTTTCTCAGCTGCGATATCAGGAAAACCCTTATCTAAATGCATTTGTGGTGCAAGGTCATTGGGGATCAGTGGGAGAAACTGTGAGAACCAAATGGCAATTTCTGTTCTACTGTTTTGTTGTTGCCAGTGCTGATACCCTTGGTCCCATCCTCTTCTAGAGACTGGGCAGTATCACATGAGGGCTACAGCACTGCAGTTTGGGTTCCACCTGTTTTGCTATTCAATATTCAGCCCAAGCTGTCACTGGGCAAGACAACAAAAGATTTGAGCTACCTAAAGGGTAATCACTGTTGTGGATGACTTGGATCCCTGGGCAGGCCATGAAAAGAAATCCAAGAGAAAGCATGCTAAGCAGGAGGTGCCTACAGACCGCTCACAGTCAAAGGCAAGCTTGATCATGGCCAGCCCAGAGGAGGAAGACAATTAGAGGACATGGAATCCAAATGTGCAGGCAGCAGGGAACAGACCTTTCCTGGGGCCATGCCAAATGCCCCAGTTATGCCAAAAATACTTCTTTGATTTGAAATGCTGGGATCTGCCACACTTCTCCCCAGGCAGACTTTGTCAGGATTTCTCATCAGCTATCCACCTTCTTGAGCAACGTAATCCCTTGACTCTTCCTGTAGAGAGGGGCTCTTGTTACTATTTTACTTAGCAGAGTGCACTCAGATTACCTGAAACAAAACGCCAGATAAATACCATTATGACTGCTATTATTATGATCAAGAATGATAGCTCTTGTATCACCATGAGAAGCATCAGCAATTGAATTAGTGCTCATTTTACATTCAGGGTCCAAACCCCTGGGATTTGACACTCATGGGAATTAAACAAATTGCTCACCATCATTTATATTGGTGAAAAAATCCTTCTCACCACCCTCTATGTTTCTCTTCTACCTAACAGATCTATGAACCTCTACTTCCCCAGATTTTCTATTTCTGGGAGCTATGAAATAAGTAACACCCTTAAAAAGATGGGAATGGTGGATTTGTTCACCAACCAGGCAGATCTCTCTGGCATCACTGGCACCCCAGAGCTGAAGGTTTCCAAAGTAAGTCTGCAGCTGTTGTCTCTTTCCTTTCTTTCACAAACATGCAGGAAAATCCCTAAGTGGTAGCATCCAGAAACACCAGGTATATACAACTCCCAGCTTCCCAACTTGCCTGCAACTGGGTCACCCAGGCCTGCAAGCTTACAAAAGGAGATTGGCCCTCGGTGACACTGGAGATCAGTTTAGATTGCTGCATATCTGTTTTTTCCAAGACTGGTATTGGCCAAGATTTTTTCAGCAGTATCTGAAACATGAGAAGTGCATCAACCCCTGACTCCTCAAGGAAAACCACTAATACTCCCATGCACAGCACAACCTGTCCTTCTCACCCTGGAGTCTCAGTTTTGGATGTGCAGACAGGCAATTACAGGTGGAGGCTCTATCCTTCATCTAATATTTTGACTTTTTTTAGGAGATTTCCATAGCTCCATCCTAACCCTCACTTAAGCAGCCATGACTACAACAATACAGCTCTTCTGCCTCTACTCTATTCTCAGTGGATCCCTCAAAGCAGGGCTGCTTTAAAAAGGAATTTGATTCATTTCTCAAGAGGTTGTTGACTCCCCTTAGTGACTCTGTTTTCTTTTTTCCTAGGTTGTCCACAAGGCTTCTCTGGATGTTGATGAGAAAGGCACTGAGGCAGCAGCAGCAACTGCTATTGAAATCATGCCAGTGTCTCTTCCTCCAACCATTAAATTCAGCCATCCCTTCCTCATGCTGATTTTTGATAGAGATACAAACAGTACACTCTTCATAGGAAAAATAGTTAACCCAACTATCACTAGCTGAAGTGACATATGAATTTTGTTTGGTACTACTAATTAAAGATGTGAAAATGCATAACATGATTTATTTCCATTTGTACCAACTCATATATGGTTCTTTATTAGTAACAGTTTTTATGTCATCATCAAAAACTATTGGTATTGACCAAGACTTGCTGAAGAGGAAGAAATTGTTTTAAATTCAGCTAGAAAAGAATGCCTTTTTTACCTGACTGAAAGACAAGGAAAGACCTAAGCTTTGCCAGCATTTGGAAAGAAATGTTTATATTACAATGGAAGACTGCTTAATACAAGGTAGTCAGCAGGTAGAATTATGAACATTCTTGCAAAGCAAGCAGAAGTGGTTGTAATTTACCGTAAGTAAATCTGATGTGGGAACAGTTGGATCAACATTGCAGGGTCACAGAAACCTGAAGCTTCTAATGGAGACAGCTGTGGGAATGTGAAAGGCTGCCTTCAACAGCTTTCTGTACCAGAAACCTTTTGTCATTCTTAGTATCACTCTAGCAGCAAATCTTTCTGAGTTTCTTGAAGCTTAAAAGAGAACAGGAGGATCAACTCTGCCTTGAATCTGAAGATTTTTACCACGTGTTACCAATTTGACAGATTTAGATGGAGTTACTGACTTCTCACACATGTATCCATCAGTGGTGAGGAGGAGGATGTAGCTGAATGGGGAGGTGAGGTATTTGGATGGCAATTACAGAAGCATACTGTCAGCTGAGATTTATGGAAAACCTATAAGGAGACTCTGGAAAATTAGAGATTTTTCAAATGCTTTTGTCCTTTTACAGCCAAAAATTTAAGTAAGGAACATGCAATAAGAAAATCATCTGACCCAGGCAGGGGTGACAGGCACCTAGGTAGAACATAGGGCAGCTTGAAGGCTGGCTGGGAACCACCTTCAACCGACTTGCCTTGGCAATTATTATCAGAAGGAGTACAATTGGGCCTGTTTCCCACAAAGTTGTGGGGTTTGGAAAGAGATGAAATGGTGTCATGTCATTGGCAATGATGCTGGGAGCAGTCAAATGGCTTGGGAAGCAAAAACAACTTCAGCAAGGTCTTGGGTGCCCTCTACGAAATTAAGAGCAAGTGTGATTTTATTAGGGTGGTGCAAAGCTTTGTCTCCCCTATTGCAGTCTAGAGGAAAGCCTTTTCTCTGCTCTGTGTTCCTAGTAAATGCCCTCTGTTACTACAATGCTTGATGGTGTTTTTTGACTAAATACAGTCTCAGTAAAGATGAATATATCAACAATTCATAGCATCAAAAGCAGGAGTCACACTGACAGAAGTACATGTACTTTTCTGGCACATTCCTGAATACTCCTCCATCTGTTTGGGTGGATTTGTGACCCAAAGCCCACACAGGAGTAATTAACAAGACCCCTACCTGACTGCAGGAGTTTCACCTCCTATAAATACAGTTGGGGGGTGGGGGGGGTGCACCCTCAGTGGGGTTAGTTTCAGCTGTTATCACTCCTACTGCTAATTGCTGTTAAGCAATGGGCATCCAGCAAAGCAACAGTAAAACCTTTAGAGGGTAGAGAGCTCAAAGAGGTAAGATCCTTAGTTATGTATTGAATTCCCTAGAGTTGCAGTTGAAAAATGGAAATAATTGATTTTATTAGGGTGATTCTCAGTTTACATCAAGAGTGGAAGAAACAGAGGCCACAGATCAATTAAATATTGCTTGCTCTGTTGTAAACCACTTTGCAATGGATGAACACAAAACCACAGAAATACTGCATAGTAGGAGGAAAGATCTCCCCATGTGGTTCTGCGAGAGATTTGAAGATGAAGAAAATTTCCCTCATAAGCGAAATCAGCTTCTGCAGTCTGTTAATCCTTATTTTTGGAAGGAGATTCCTTCCTTTCCTACCCTTAGTGTCTTGGTGCCCTCAAAGGTGTGCCCCCTTCACAAGCAGGATGCTGGAATTCTGTTTTCCTCCCATATTCCAGGAAGAAGAGCCCAAAGGGCAGTAGAAGGAAGGCAGAGGAGCAGCTATGCTGATGCAAAGAGCTAGCACTTCACAGTTTGTTCTTCTCCTCTCACTGCATCTGTTTCACGATCTCTCCATGCTTGTAAAATGTGTTGGGGAGGTTACAGGGACAAGTCAGTGGTGCCAGCCACGGGAGGACAAAGCGGTGGTGGAAGGGGTGCCTGCCGTTCCCACAGGGGATTTCCTGTCAGCCAACATCGGCGTCCAGGAGCCGTTTGCTAGACTTGCTTCATCAGGCAATAGCTCCTCCTGTATTGACATCATGCTGTGATTTTCCACTGCAGGATTTGCCAGAGACAGTGTTAAGAAGAGGCAGGCACCACACTTAGCACAAAAGAGCAGCAGACAGCTTGCTGCCTGCCTACATCCATCCTGCGCTGCGCTGTTCGTTACGTGGCCCGTTCTCATCTCTCCCCCCCATGCACCAAGTCCTACTCTCTTAATCCTGCTCTCGTCGCTGCAAGCAACAAAACAGGTTTTCCTGATTACACTCATTCTTCTCATTTCCTCTCCGGACCAGCTCTTTTTCACAGCCTCCCACTCTCCCTCCTGCAGGCTAACATTTTGTCCCTCCCACTCGCCGGCACCGTTTGTTCGTGCCTGAGGGGAATGGTGCCGGCTCAGCTGTGGCTCCGCTCCGCCAGCAGGCCCTCCTCTCTCCTTCCCGAAAAATGGGGGGCAGGAATAAACTGCCTTCCACAAAACATCTCCAGGGCACTTACAGCACAGTGAGGAAGGCTGGGCAGAAAGGCAGGGCTTCAGGTCACCTGGCTATTGCCATTTGCTGTGATGGGCAATGTGGGAATATAAATGAGCCAGAGAGACATCTCACGGTCAATTAATGACCAGGTTCATTAGCCATTGAAACAGCTGACACAGCCATCGAGTGTAGGGATGGAACTCACAGCTGTGCTTGTGGCGATCCCAGGTTTGGGCGACCTGCTTGTCTCTTGGCCAGGTGCCAGTCCTGTTTCACTGACTGCACCAGGGACGCCATCGGCAGCGGCCTCCGAGTGCTCCAAATACCCCATCCCAAAACTGCAACAGACTCCTGGGCTCACACAGTGATTGTTAAAGCACGTGTTTAGGGTTTTGCTCTTTCCTCACCATCACTAAGGCTGTACCTGGAGGAAGAGAACCAGAAGTCCCCTCTCTTCCCACCCCACACCCTTCAGCCTCCCTACAAAGAGGAGTCAAGGGAAGAACTCCCTATTTACTCTTCAGGCAGGTGTGATCCGATAGCTCTTGCTCAGCAGGAGGAAAGACATAGGTCAGTATAGCCTCTAACTTTGCAAATACAGCAGTTGTTGCTGCTTGTAATGCAGTGGCCTGCTTTTTGTTAACTAACAGCACAGGCTTTGGCTCTCTGCACTTGGTAGGCTTTGCTTAGACCTGCCCGGGCCTGCCTCGGGTTTTGTTTTAGCTACTATGTTCATAACAGTAACTGGCCAGCAACTGGGTGCTATTAGCTAATTTGTTTGAATTTTTCCTTAGCTTTTTATGATCGTGTACAGATATTTATGTAACCACAAGATATTAATAACAAGGAGATTTTCTGCATAGAATGAAGTGTCTGTGGCCCTAGAATGAAAAATTAAGGCATACAGACAGTGATTGCAGGGGACTGGAGGGTACAAGCAGAGGATGATGCTGGATGCCTCAGAGTTAAAATCATCTTGCCAGTGCTCAGTCACTGGTCATCAAAGCTTTACACACCTGGGAGCTGGGTGAAAACAGTTTGTGGAAGAACTAATCACTACGAGAACAGAGATTGAGCACACAATGTGAAATACAGCACATAATACACAGGTATTGTGTCCAAGTGTACTGTGGACCTGTGAAACACTGAAGAAAACCAAGGGGAAGAACAGGTGAACAAATGTGTAACAGTAATCCCAAGCAGGCCCCAGAGCACAGAGGTTACATCTGCCCCATGTACTCCTCCAGACAAGGACTGACCATCCCTTTCCTTAGATTGATGGTAGATGAAGAACCGATGTTTTGGAAAGAAAACATCCCCTTCAAAACACCCCTTTGTAGTCAGTTGGTGAGCTCTGCCAAGTGCTTCAAACCTGGTGGATCAATGTTGGACAAAAGGCAAAAGTTAGTGTAACAGGGGGAAGAGGAATCAGAGGCAAGGAGGCAGCCCTGGGTGGCAGTCCCCATCCTCCCCCAAAGACCCTCCCCAGGCCTGCCCTCCCACCAAGCCTGGGCCACAGCTGGGCAGCAAGTCCATGAGGAAGGCTGGCAAAGGGACACCCCCAGGCAGGAGGCTGGGATCCGCAGCCCAGGGATCTTCTGGGTGACTGCTCCGGGGCTGATAGGCACAGAGCTCTGCTGAGGAGATCTGTCCCACAGACAAAATTTCACACTGCTTTCTTTATTAGTCCAGAAACTGAAGAAAGCAGTACAACAGGCATCAGTAGGACTCCTTATCTGTTATACTGATACTGTTATTCAGTCACTAGATATTTAGCAACTTGACCAAAAGCACCTTTCTTTTTTTTCCCCTAGATAGCTACAAGAAATAAGATGTCATCATTATTTATTCTGTCTTATCTTCAGGAGCTAAGCCGGTCAGCTACAGATAAGTGGAAGGCATCAGCATGCCGCTACTCATTGACAAAGGAGAGCAGCTCCCTGAGAAGAGATGAAATCACAGCTGAAAACTCAGAAGTTGCTGTGGCAAAACTGCTGTGTGCTGATTCACGCATCAGAGTTCCCAGCCTCTGACCAGAACTGATGCTAAAACATCAGTGGTATTGGGGCACTGAAAACAGCCAGCATTTTTTAGGACACCTTGTTGCAGGCCACATGTGAATGTGGTTGTGCAGGCTATTGGTTACAGCAGGCAAGCATGAGAATCTGGTTTTGGTTTGTCATTGCTCCCTAGGCTATCTGGGTATAATTTGAAGCACTTATATTACAGGTTAATCTAGTTCTATCCATTATTTTATATCCCTGGGTAGGCTATGTTAGTTTACACAGGGAAGCTATTTGCCTGGTAAATGGTGCAGCTGAGAGATTATCACACTACCTGCTGTGTTGAAATAGCTGGCTTCAAAGCACGGGAAATAACTGTTTAATCAATTTAACATGTTTGGCCACAGGTAAAAGTCTAGCATGACTTAATAACTGCATGAGATTAAAAACTTTAACAAAAGCTTGGGGGGGTTATATTTTATTTTATTTTAATTTATTTTATTTTATTTTGTTTCTTGGAGGATTTACTTTTCAATATTCTCAAAATATATCCTGAGTCCCTTATGCAGTCATGGGGAAAAGACACACTACTGGAGTGGCTCTGCAGTGGAAATAAGCTCAGCCTGTCATGCTGGCCAGTGAGGATGATGCCATCCCACAGAGCCCAATGGCATCAGCCAAGAAAACCTGCCTAACTCAGCAGTCTTCCCAAACAGGCAGATTTTGTGTGCATGATTCTTTGTCAAGTTTGCGTCCTTTGGTCTCAGAAGAAAAACTTCCTAATGATTCCAGACTTTAATTAAATATTAATGCAAAGTTCAAGGGTGTGTTTAAGCTGGTGGCTGCAGAAAAGCTCAGCCTCTTTGGTTAGCACTGGAAGTCTCTCTCTGCTTCTGCACCTGGCCACCAGAATTGGCAGTGCTGGGGCTCACCACGTGTGAGGCCACTTGGGCAGAGAAAATGGGGGTATCCCTACAGTGGGGGCTGATAATAAACAGGAGTTCAGGTGAAAGGAGCCTTGGGGTTGGAGCTCTCAGCCTCACTGCCAGGCAGAGAGCCACTGACCATGATACAGACCCCAGTGTCATCCATTGGGTGTCCTTGAGTGTGCTGTCCTTCCCTGGGTATCCCAGACAGGGGCATGAGGGGAAAGGAAAGATTTCCATTAAGTTGGAAATCTGAAGTCAGGAGTGGCTTTTTGCTGCCATATTTGTAGGCATGATCTCCCCTGCAGAAAAAACACCAATTTCCAAATGTCCCCTTTACTGTGACACAAGCAAACCCCGCAATTTTTAGGATACGACAACTGAGATCAGCTTATCACTGCAGATAACAATTGAAGACAGCCAGCGCATTTTGTTTCTGCTTAGCTCTGCCTACCATGTGTATCATATTGTAACCAATGCAGGTCACATTTACCAACACAGGGCGTATCTACAAAGCTCCCGAGGTGCATCAGGAGGAGACCTCAGGCAGTTGGGGAAGTGAACAAAACCATGCATCAAGATAGCACAAAATCTGGACATTTTTGAGAGTATTTGGAGACTGTGATGACAGCACTTTTAATACAAATTTCTCCCCAGCTCAAATGCATTACTGTTGAGATGACAAAAGCAACAGTGGGGTTTAGGACTCTGCTCCCTCCTGGCTGTTTCCCCACACCATAGAGCAGTGCTGGGGCTGCTTGACATGCCAGCAGGGCTCCCTAGGTGGGCTGTGTTCCAGCAAGGCATGCTGTCTTCTCAGATTCCTTCCTAAGATCTGCCCTCAGCGTGACTACAATTTGCCACCATTCCTAAGCACCATTCCTGTCCATTCATGGCTAATGACAGGACAGGCCAGGTCCTCCCAGCTCTGCATCTCTTTGCTTAAGTCCTGGCACTCAGGCTCAGTGTTGTATTTCTTTCCTACAGATGCAGCCACACACAGATACATTGCACACACTGACACACACCGATCTTTACTGTATGGTTTGGGGACACCAAAGTGTTAACCGCTGTTAGTAAAATTAAACCAAATTACTCTAAAGGAAATGGTGGTTAAGGCACTCTATTGCACAGAGGACGTTCTATGAGAAAATGCTTTGCTAGTTTATACCTTTGTTTTTTGCTCTCTCAGGGAAAATTTAAGATAACGCTCATGTTTGCTTTGCAGTGAGCATGCTGACTTTGCATTGTTCCTCCACCCCGACTCCCTATTGCTTGATTTTAAACTAGGAGATAAAACTTTGGGCAAAGACTCCATTGCACGGCTCATTTTTCTTTTCAGCAGAACTGAAAAAAGATGAGGCATTTGCATTTCATGTGTGCTTACAACAAAATTTCTAGCCTGGCTTCAACTTTCGCTTTTGCAACCTCATCTGTTAGAGCTTGTTTGCTTGCAGACTTTCAGTATCATGCTGTGGACTAGCCTTAGCAGCTAAATCACATCTACTTGAAATAAACACACTGTTACCAACATAAACTGCAGCAGGTGCATAATTAATTACTGAAGTGGTCCTTGCCGGAGCAAGGGCAGTTAAACCCACAGTCTGTTCAGTGAAGTAACGGAGTTATGTCATTATGCCACTGTCTCATGCAGAGACTGATTATGCCTCTTCCCCTGAGCAGCGTGAGCTGTACTGCTACAGGCACAGCTGTACTGGTGTAATTGCTCCTACAGGGAGTGTCCCACTGGCTCAGCTCTCAGTGAGAACTCAGAACACCATTGCAGGTCTGGGCATGCCAAGAGAAAGAGCTGGGTGTAAGTCAGCTAAGTATGGGAGTCGCACAGCCAGAGGGACAACAGATCTAATCCTGTGGTGTTAGCTAGCAGTGGAAGCTGTGAGTTTTGCAAGGCTTTACATGTTGAATTTTGGTCAAAAAGGCAGAAAGAGTTAAATCAATTTCCCAAAATTATATTCAGGGATGTGCTGAAACATTCCATTTTGCATTACACTAGATGCATACAAAACCAAGGTTCTGCTATGATCAAAAGGATTGGTTTAAAATAATATAGTTCTAGATTGAAAATTTGCTGCACAGAAACTTCTGTTTTGACATAAGAAATCTTTTTTTATTTGTTATCTCCTGTAGAGTTTAAGAGCTTAAGCTCACACAAGAAATCACTCAAGCTAAAACAAAAGTTCACACAAGGATTTAGGATAGTAACACTTTCCCATCACAGTTCTATGGCATTGTCTCCTCAGTTAAACAGCCCTATGTCAGCTAAAACTTACTGATATAACAATAAAACATCCACACAGAAAGCACTGGTAGTTTTCCTCCCCTTAATATTGGAACTGTCTGTAACTTATATGTTTCTTTTTCTTATGAAGAACATCAGTTCCCTGTTTTTGCTGTTCTGTTTTGTGCTCTTGATCTGCTGCAGCACATTGCGTTACACATTACCTGGGAGGAGCAATTTGATCTGGTACACAATAGCAAGAGGCTGAGCATCTGAGCACATTGTCACACACCATCGACGTTACTCGCACACAAGTCTAAGAAGGAGTTGAGACGGGATGTCTGCAGCAGATTAAAAGCAAAGATGTTTGCCAGACCAGCCTATGTGGAGTACAGGCAGGGTGGATTATCACTGGGTCTGACCTCTCACAAGCATCGAAGTAGGTGCAATGACAATATTCTTCCTTTAGAATGGGAACATCTTTGTGTCCAAGCTCAGATCTTCGAACGCCTACTATGGCTATGTTGTGCCTAAGCTGTAAGATAACTACAGTCAAGCAGAAGATATGGCTTTGGGTGGCAAGTGTATGAACCATGATCTTAAAAAGTCTGTTCTCTTACCGTCTCTTGATAGAGTCCTCAATTCTTTGCTATTACTGCACTGTGTGTTCACAAGAGCACTTGTTTGCTTTTTGGTCAGAAAGAGCAAAGTCTTGTTAAATATAGCCACTTGCTCAATAAAATGTAGCTGAAATATCATATTCACCCTACGCTTATCTTCTACTGAACAGAAATGTTGGCTGACAAGAAGTCTGACCGCAGAACTGACTGTCCTTTAGAAGGACAGTGACTGGAACTTGAAGACACCACTGCTCACTCAAGAAGAATGGGTGGTGGCGTGTAATTTAAACCTCCTGTCAATGCAAATGCTTCCATGCTCATTACAATGCCAAAAAGAAAAATGAATACCTCCATCAAAAGCAAATTATACGATGCATAAATCTTGCATTCATTCTATAATCACATGCTGACCAAGGTTACTATCATTTACTATAGAGCGACTTTAGTGGGATCCAAAAATTTTTTCATTATATAGGGAGCAAAATAGGTGCCTTCAATCAAAAATGCCTAGGAGAGAACAAGTAAAGATGCTAGATGAGGCCTTCTGGGAGGTAAGAAGGATGTCTTGGATGTGTTCAGTCACTTATTCTGATCTGGCCACAGCCCCGGGAAGTGTCTGAAGTAAGACTGCTCCCACACTGGAGATACCACTCTCTTTAAAGGAATATATAATACAGTGTATTATAGGCTTTTAAATGCTTCAGTTTGGCACAAAATCCTGACTGTAGGAGGCTAGGAATCTTTCCAAGAAAAGGCATAGAGAGCACAGCTGGTATTGTAGTTATGACTGTAGCACAGAAAAGAAAGTCTAACCTATAGCCAAATCACCATCAGGGTCCTGACAGTGAAGGTGCTTTGAGCTGACCCGTGGTCCAATCCTGTGGGAACACGAGTTCCTACTCCAAGTGACCCAGAGAGTTCACTGAGAGACTGCACTGTCATGCCAACCACATGGAAACATGCTGTTACTAGCCAAGAAACAGACCTCGAATGGCCAGTTATGTTTCATGGATTGATGGAATCTTAGGCCAGGTTTTGAGTGTCTACAAGGTTGTTTTCTCTGAGCTCTGTTCACTAAAGTCTCAGCTTTCTGCAGCCTTGATTGTCATCCTTTTCTCCTCCTTCCAGCTGTACTATCACCCTATAGGAATGAATACTTAGATAAAAATTGTTAATCATGAATATATCTCACTATTCTTTGTTATCCTGGAAGTGAATATTAAGACTTTATCTACCTCTGACATGTTGATGGGATTAATTTACCAGCATAAAAAATAAATCTCTGAAAGCAAACGTATTTGCACTTTTTTGGTACATACAAAGAGTTATCTGGCCCGCAGATTCAGTGAAACCTGGTTTCCAGAACTTCTCTAGTGTGAATTGGCAAATCAAAGTGATGTCTGGCAAAATGAGCTCACCACTTCCTCCCACAGTATAGGTTGTAAAAGTGTCTGCCCTGCATTAGGTAATTCAGCTTCATGAATTTGGTATGTTTCAAATTTTATCATTTTGTCATGGTGGATGCAAAAAAAGAATACTTTCAAAATATATCAAATGCAATTGAGAGAAGGTGAGAGAGAGAATAAGATAAAGAAAATATAACCTAAATCTCAAAAAACCCAAGCTGAAAATTTACTGACTCAGAATCAGATGGCATTTTAACCAGAAAATATCAGGAACTGGGAAGAGAAATTCTGTTGTGGCCTAAAAGAAACCTCTCAAAAGAGCTTTAAACTTAGCACCTGGTTCCCATCAGGACTGAAAGGGGTTCGTGCATTTGCTCCCTTTGCCAAATTTTTTTCCAATACAAATTATATTCTCACTCGCAATGTATGTGCATCCTTAAGCAGTTCCATTTCAAAGATGAGTAAGGTTGCTAAGTGACATTAGCGCCTAAATCGAGGAAGTGAAAAATTAACACCTCACATCTGGCATTGCCCATATATTAAATGCAATATTCTTATGAAGCATAAAAAAAGCTATATTCGAGTACCTATACAGCTCATAGACAGAGGTTGCTGTCCACTTAATTATTTCACTGTTTAAATACTTTTCCTTATGAGAAAGAAACAATGGACAAGTAGATACTGTAGATACTGTCTTCAAAACATAGATACATAGGTCACAACACAGATGCTGTCTTTAAAAACCTCAGGAAGGGCCTGGTCTCAGACCTGCATGTAGAAATGAGTAGAACCAGAGAGGCACAGACATGTCTCATGGAAGCACAGGTAGTTTACAGTGCTGGAGCAGCTTAAACAAAGACAGCAAGTCCTGTATGAAAACTAATTCCTGATTAAATACTCCATGAGAGCACAGCCAGGTCGGTACAAACTTTCTTGAGGAAGAAGTGTTGCTTTTGAATATCCAATCCATGCATCCTCCAATGGGCAGAGCATGCGCAGTGCCAAACCTGCAGCATGTTACTGCATTGATATTTCTGTTCAAACAGAAATCCCCCTAAGAAACACAAGTACCCAACCCCACAACGCAGAGCTCTTTGCCAGTCACTCTGGACAACGCAGGTAACACTAACTTGCACTCATTTGGTACTTAGTAACCCTCAGCACATTTCACAAGTGCCAGAGGGCACCTTTTGCATGTCTGCTACAGAGGCCAAAGTGCAGAGATTTCTTCATTACATCAGGTAATTGCTTCAGGCCAGACAGTCTAACACTGCAAGTCCCAGGAACTTAGGCTGATTGTCACAGCAGTAAGGAGATGCATGTGTAGTGCATGTAAATATGGAATTTGGAAAAGAAATAGTGTGCAAATAGATCATATTTCAAGTTCAGGTCATCAGAAGTTATTGACTGTAAAATCTTCTACCGTTCTGAAGGTGCAACAAAAGAGTTTTTTCTCCTTAGACATACCAATCTCTTACACACTTGGTAATTCCTGCCTTTCGAGTTGAAATTTTTCCAGGAATTTAAAGTAGGAATGCACTTGCATTTCACATCTCCCTGGAGAACAGAAATATCTACCAATGGCACTTTTAAAAGTTTGTGTCTCCTGCCTGCTTATGTCCTTTCTCATGACACAAACTTAGTAAGGCACAGAGAAGGGCAGCTGTCCAAACACACAAAATTATCCTTCTCCCCATCAGAGAACTAAAAGTTGTGATGACACCTGCTGGCTCCATGGGGACTCAGCAAACACCACCTTCTAGAGCTCTTCAACACTTGCAGGTAAAAATGGAGGATAAATAAATAATTGTGAATTAAAATTTTTCATTGCTTCAAGTCAGAAAATCATAGGAAACAAGACTAAGATCATTTAATCCATCCTCCAGAAAAAAACCCAGGGTTTGTGCTACTTCCACCATACATCATGGATGATTGTTTTACCTCTTACTGAAAATTGATAGTACTTATCTGGGCACAGTGTTACAGTGTTTCATAATTTTTGCATTTCCTATAAAAGATTCCACGGTAAGTTGTGTTATTAACAGACAATTATACTTTCATTTGTGTGTTTAAGGACAGTTAGCACAATGGAGATACTTCAGCCCTATTTATGAGCTACTACAGCTTTACTGCTTTGTCTTCCTTATACAGTAGTACACCCATCCCACTGCAGGTGACATGCAGGAATAGGTACCTTCCAAAGAGGCTTTCACTGCAGGAATTGTGGCACATGAACAGAGCCATAGTTGTACAAAAGGAGTCAAGCTTCTAAACAGTGTAGGCCTGGAGCCACAGCTTCATCCTAATGATTTCAATAATGTTGTTTACATTCTTGGAGTGGGAGAAGCAGCAGTCACCTTGATGGATCAGCTTGTTGGCAAACCAAGCATGTTCAGGAGACTGTACAAAGAGCTCTTTTATAATTGTTGGACCATATTCGTTTATGTGTTATGAGTAATTTCACAGTGAGACTTCAGAAGAACTACAGATCCCTGCAAATCATCACTATTCCTGGTATTTTGTTTTGTCTGAGTGGAAGAGGTTAGAAGCCATTCAGCCTAAATATTTTCCTGACTTGACACTTTTTTTGCTTTCTGTCGGTCTCCAGTATGGTCAGTATTTCAGTATATGACTGATTTCACCTAGATCCTTCAAGACAGTTGTAAAGACCCTCTGCCTGCCTTTGAGAAACCAAATGAGTAGCCACTAGCTGGGGACAGAAATTTGCAGGGCCTTGAGTGAAACATATCTGTTTAGTTACTACCTTGTTTGAGCAAGGCAAGAAACTCAGTTCCAAAAAATCTCTCACTGGGAAGCTGGTACAGATACAATTAATTAAACCACCTGTCTCCTTCCTGGAACCTGCTCTCAGTGCAGTCATGCCTGCCATATTTCATAGTCCACTTTGAATCTCAGCTGTGGTCAAGTTACAAACTGCTAAAATGGGTCATGGCATGTGGAACAGAGGCATTACTTAGGCAAGAACTATTGCTGTTCCAAGGAGATCATAGCTGGGAGGAATCATAGTCAGCACAGGGAACCTAAGCCCCCAAACCCTGAATATTAGGATGGCTGGTTTCTTCATGGTCACAGACCGTTACCTAAATTTGACTGAGGAAATTAAGTAAGAGGAAAAGCAGCCACTGAATTAGAGGTGTTGCCAGCCCCACAAGAACTGCAAAAGGAAGAATCCTTACAACAGAAACTCTCTATTTGAAAAAAGCAGCTGAACCTGCCTCTGCAGTATCTACCCCCAGGTACTCAAGAGTCACAGGGCTTTGTCAAACAGATTGGTGAGAACTGGACTACATCATTGCTGCCAAGTTTTTCAGAGTTGCATATGCATCCAAAACCAGTTGTCTGTTAGGGAACAGACGTTCTTTAGCTTAACTTCTCCCCTGCCTCAGCACTGGCACAAGCTCTCAGCAGAGATGCAATGGACAGCAATCACTTGTATTGGCCTTGCTTGTTCTGGTTTCAGAGGTGGTTTTGTCCTAAACTGTGGAAAAGTGCAATTCCGCCAGTCCCACACTGGAAATCTTCACCCAGTAAATCACTCTGTGAACATGTATAGTTTGGCAGAATATTACCCATATGTTGTGTGGAGTTTAGCTGCTCAGAAAGCTCTGTTAATCCAAAGAGCAACTGACAATATAAATAGGAGTTGGTGGGAGGAATATGTTACTCCCAATAGTATATGGTGGATATGCTCAGCAAGGTGTTACCTGGCATAAAAACTAGCAAGGGCTTTGTGAGTAACTAGAGAGGAAGACAGTTCTCTCAGATTTTTGTACATGGCCAGTATATCTCATAACAGCCTCCTTTTTCCTCTGGGTAAAACAGGATTGATATGTGCTTTGCAGTCCAGCAAAGATTTATCGTAGAGATTCAAAAACTTTAAGATTTCTTCAAACTCCTCTTTTCAGTGCCATCTATAAACAATCCTAATCTTTTGAATATTAAGCATCAATATTGAATATCTTAACTCAGCTTCCAGCAGTGACCACGTGTCAGTGTCCTGGTGTGAGGAGGAAGAGGCTTGTTTGCTACTGTCAGTGCAAATAACTGCTGATTTGGCTGAGGACAAAAGCTGGGCTCTGTGCCCATCAGGTTTTCCTTGTATTTTCTTTTGGGCCACAACCACAGTACCACAGTCTCCAGAAGACACACAGGTTCAGAGACACACCACAGTAATGCAGCTTTGTTCAACCATATCAGATGCAAATTTCTTCCATGCGATGAGAAGACATTTGAATTTCAAATCCAATTGAATTAACCACAAATACATATGGAATAGGAAGTAGGGGGGGGAAAAGTCCAGTCATATGGACAGAGAACAGAAGTTCCAAAGTCACTGGGGCATCCACAGTGGAGCTTTTCATGTTTAGGGACTAGACTGCCTAATGTTAGAGCAAGGTCTTCAGTTCATAACTCCATCATATTTTTCCATATGCTTTAATACAATGCCTGTTAGGCTGTTATGACTGGGATTGCTTGTAAGAGGAAGGATATTTTTAATTAATTTACACCAAAAAGAATTTAAGAAGCTAGAGCCTGTGACTCCTCTGTTGAACTTCTTAAAAGCATAAATCCCACAGCTGCCCTCCTGTATGGTGTCCTTGCAACAAGAATACAAAAAAGATTAGACAATGGAGGGGCTACATTCAGTTCTTAAGCCCTTCCTAATCAAATCTTGCATTTTGTAAGCACTCTTATAGAAGCAATACTCAGCAGCAACAAACAAAAGCCTTTTTAAAATTGAGTTCTGGATGCCCTAATTCTTTTTGGGCTTTCTAAAATGTCCAACACGTCCACTTAGAATACATATGATATTTATTTTTTTTCAGTTCAGAGGAGAATTAGAGACTAGTACACTTATCTCAAATTTTAAAGCCAAATTATTTTTCTTTTACAATCCAAAATTAGTGTTCTATTTCATTTGGGAGTATTTTTGGAAATAATTTAGAAGCATGAGGGGAAGATACAGAATTCCATGTTTAAGTTTTATCTGGAATTAGGCCAATGATCAAAATAGGGAAGAGTTTACACCATCCTATGCTGCAGAAATTGTTGAATGAACTATCTGTCTTAAAGAATGTGCCTTGCTCAACTAAAAAGGCTCAAGACCCAAAGCCAGTCCTAAAATCTGTTCAAGCAAGACCAACTGAAAATTAAAAAAATGTATTAATGCCTCCCACAGCTCTGTGTAACTTTTGCAGGAATATCAGCTTGGCCCACTTTGTATTTTATGGAAGAAACATCCCTCAGTGGTTATTAGGGAGTTGATGTTGGCAGATTGATACATCACTGAATACCTGGCATGCTCTTCAAAGAGGGAGTGGAGCCCTGCCCTCTCCTCACAAAGCGTGGCCAAATTGCAGGGCAAGGGAGCTGGTAACACCCCTACAAATGTTCTGTACCTTCTCCCTCCCTCCCTCCCTCCCTCCCTCCCTCCCTCCCTCCCTCCCTCCCTCCCTCCTCCCTTCCTCCCTTCCTCCCTCCTCCCTTCCTCCCTTCCTCCCTTCCTCCCTCCTTTTCCCGTCCCTCCCTCCCTCCCTCCCTTGTGCTCCCCCTGCCTTGGTAAATATTGACATATTCTTTTATGTAAGGGGATAATTTAAGCAGGATTGGATACATCTTCCACCACTGAGTAGCTCAGAGACTGCCTGAAAAATAATTCTGATGGGCTATTGGGTGCAAGGGGCCACATCCTGATAGGGTCCTGAAGGGCTAAATGCAAAGAATTATTTTTCTCTTGTTTCTCATGAAAGACAGAACATATTTACTGGAATATAACCCTCCCTTATTATGCCATTTATAGGAAACACATATTCAGTGTTTATAAAGCAGTTAATTTGTAACGGACAAAACCAGATTATCAGTCTTTGGAAGAGCAAATATTTGTTCAAAACTTCTAATGGGACAGACATCTTCATCTCATTTTTAAACATAACTGATTGAGAAAAGTAACAGAAGAGCTACCTAATAGGTAAGATAAGATTTATATGAAGCATTTAGATTGCAAAGGAAAGATTTTAATATTATATATATATAAAATGCAATTTTATGTATTTATCAGTGATTCTCTAGATGTGATGTTTTAAATGGTTGTGGACCTTAACCAGCTTCTAATGGATTTTTCTCTTGCTCTAATGCCTTCAGAAGAAAAAGGCATTTGAACAAGAAGCTTCTTTCTTCAATATTGATATCACTAAAAATAAATATTTCTTAAAATGGAAATAATGTTCACTTTGCTCTAACACACATTTATTAATGAACTGTCTGCTCTGCAAATAAAGTGAGTTGTCTAAAATTAGCAATAAGCTTCACTCAGGTCTAAAAATACAAGTCTATAATGTACATAAATTCTACTTTATTATTCCCAGAACTGTTTTTCCTAGTTCTAGAGAACATTTCTAACTAATAAAGATAAATTATACAGCTGCTGTATAACTTCAAATGTTTGCAACCTCAGATTTGCAGTGATTATTTAGTGCAACTGCAAGGTTCTTACTGCCCTGTTCATTACACCCAAATCAGTAGCATCTGTCTATGTATTTGGCTGAGGATTCAGGAATCTTTTCTTGAGTGTTGAATAGTTTGGGATAAACCTGTAAACAAGAGCTTCTGCATTTGTCCTGCCCTTTCCATCCAAAACCTCTCTGTGTAGGGAAGGCAGAGCCCTCTGGAAGGCAGCTCAGCACTTTGCCCTTCACATCTCTGGGGGAAGCTGGTGGCCACTTGAGCCAAGCACTGTCCCAGACCTCCCAGAGAGAGACTCAACTTTGACGTCTGCCAAACGTAACACTGCCAGACGTTGTGCAGGAATTGCACCCTGCCTACAAAAGATGAAGAATAGCTTGCATTCTGCAATGCCTGGTGTGTAGTTAGGCCTGATGCTCTTCTAGAGGGAAGGACTGATGGTGCAGAAAATCCTTTCCCTGTGATTGAATATGATCAAAAGCAAAATTTTACAATCCCTGCCTCTTTGCTAGAGCTGACTCTGCAGAGTCCAAGGATGCTTCTTCAAAGTAGGGATGACTCCCAGAGGAAAGAACCTTCTCCGCTGCCAGGGCAGGTGCAGCACTGCGGCAGGAACAGGACCTCTGTGCCTGTGTTACTTCCCACAGAAGTGGGTCACTACAGAGGCAGAGGGAACGCTCAGCAGTTACTGCAATAGCTCTGAGCTGCACTGCTTCAGCCTGCCAGGGGACAGTGAGTATCCCAGCACTCCAAAAGTCGCATGCACTTCTTGACCAGCAAAGTCAGAGCTGAAGTCAAGTCATCCTCTTCCCTACTCCAGTCCTGAAAATCCAGACACTGGCAATCTCATTAAAAATAAAGAAAAGGTTAATGGGAAAGAAAAAGAAAGGAAAAAATATTCACAACGTATTTGCTGCATATTTTGCTCTGTTCTCTGTCTGCCATGCACTTGAGAGCAGGCATAACATTCATTGAATTCACTGCCTCCCGATTAAGTCATGACAGCCCATCTGTGTTGCAGCAAGTACAGAACGTGACCTATTATCTCAAAAGAAAATAGCACAGCACCTGACTGCCAAAAGCACCTCGTGACTTGGCACCCAAGTGTCTCAGTACTCACATCAACACACCTTTTCAGGACTAACTCCCACAGCCTGAATCAGCCAACTGTGAAATTCAGCTGAACTCTGAATAAATTGGATAAAACCAGCTTTCCCATATGCCAAATCACAAATTATACAATGACCGTAATTTGCTGTTATAGATCCTTAACTTAAAAGGAGTAGTTAACAATTGTCATGTGATTCTAGACTGTTGAATCTCTTACTACTTCAGTGACAGGCCATCTTTTAATCTCATTTATTCCTTTGTCCATTGCTATACAAAAGGAAACTGTGCAGGTTTGGTGGTCTTGAACATCCTGTTTAATTTACAATGGGAAAATGCATCTCCAAAGATTGTGACTGTTCAAAATTTTTTAATTAGATATAATTCAACACTGCTGTATGGAAGAGAATTCATATGTTGCTTTAATGGAAAGATGGATGATAATCATATTTGCACTTTGTGCTTGCAAAGTGCATTTCATTTGCAAATTTACACAATATCTGATGCTAAGGTTTGTCTGAGGTGTCCTGTAAGATCTGCCTGGTGGTTTCTGAACATTTTGCTGGCCAGGTTTTGAGTATATACCCTGAAGATGCCAAAAGACCACTTCACTACATCTATGACCTTTTGATTCTGAATGGAAGAACAAACTAAAAAAGTCATTTGGTTGCCTTTATTTTTTCTAGGAAAAAACCCCAACTCTAAAGGGCTCATTATTGGATGTCAACATGAAAACAGGAATCTCCATACTTCTCTTATGTGAAATATGTTTTGAATTCATCAAGGCTGATATCAAACCTGAATTTCCAAAGGAGGAAAAAGAGAGTAAATTCTTGGAAAGAAATAACATCAGTATGTCCAAAGAGTGGTATCATCACAAAAATATCTCTAAGCCTCTTGTAGACCAAGGCTTTGATGACGAAGGTCCTGAAGAGTTCACTCTTCCCAACTTCACTGAGAAGACTGCAAATTTTGGATTTAACCTCTACAGAAAAATTGCAATGACACATGATAACAATGTAATCATCTCACCCCTTTCTGTGTCAGCTCTCATGAGTGTCTATATGATGGCAGCCAAAGGAGAAACATACAGACAAATTGTAAAAGGTCTAAACCTCCATGCTGTGAAGGACAGAGTGCATCGCCAACATTTACCAGCTTTGTTTAAACAACTGATCGGTAACATCACAATGAATGAAGAATTTCTCCTCATGCAAGGTATTCTTTCTTTTATTCAAAAGGACTTCAGACTCAAGGAGTCTTTCCTGAATTTATCTAAGCAGTACTTTGATATGGAATTCCTGAAAGTGGACTTTGAAAACTTAACACAGGCAAAACTTTTCATCAATCAAAACATTAACAAAACAACCAAAGGAAAAATCCCAGGGCTCTTTGAAGAGCTGGACCGCCATAATAAACTGGTGCTTGTGGACTACATTGTCTTTAAAGGTAATTGCTCTTTTTATTTTGCAGAATAATTATTTATTAGGAGAATCAAGACTCTAACTTAAGCTACATTGGGGGAGTTTAAATGAATTTAGATAGCCTGTTTTCTCTATGTCTCTATCTAAGTTTACTTTTTTCTATTAAGCTTATTTAATAGGAAATTATTTTTCATGATAGGGAACCACAATTCTATGCTGTCTTCCACACAATAAAGCCTCAAAGAGAACACAAAGCTCTGTATCAAACTATCTCAGTCCTTCTCCAAATTATCCCCCTTTATGGCAGGAAACAATGTTCTATTTTCATTCACCCATTAAAATGAAAAAGTCTTAATCACAATAGTCTTAAATACTGGATAATGGGCATAAAATCATGGACTGGTTTAACATAGTACACAAAATCATTGAAATAAAAATATTTTCTCTATTTCTATCAAGAATCATCTGCCCCAGAGGAACCAAAGTACCCCATTATATTACCTTACAGGGGAAGGGAAAAAAATACCAGTGATAGGCAGAAACCATTCTGTGGAGAGGTCAGTGAATCCCCATCCAAAATACTGGATAATTAAATTAAATACAGGATACTGAACAGCTGGTAAAGAATTTCAGAGACGGTTAAGTGTTAGGAAAGGTCAGATGCTCACCAGGCATTTATAAAACAAAGAGAACATAAATTCTGAACTTGAGTGGCAACTAACCAACGTTAGAAAAATAATTCCCTTCTTTCTGTGCAAATGAAGCAGTTTATTTTGTGGATTACTTTGGGTTTTTTCTGTAAAAAAAATTATATACAAGGAACATAAAATGTACTGAAATTGTCATCCACTTATCTCAGACATAACTGACAGCTTCAACTATACACAGAAAATATTCTATAGTTTTTTAACTTTTTAGAACATTTTTCTGAACAAATCTAAACACACATAATTATTTAATTTCTTTCTTTCCTCAGGAAAGTGGGTCTATCCATTTAATTCCAAATTCACGGAAATGGAGACCTTCCACATAAACAAATACAGAAGTGTACAGGTACCCATGATGTTCAAGTCAGATAAAATCAATTCAACTTTTGATGAGAACTTAAGATGCACTGTGATAAAGATACCTTACAAAGGGAATGCCCACATGCTGATTGTTATCCCAGAAAGAGAGGGAGACTACATTTCAATTGAAGACCATTTGACTACAGAGCTTGTGGAATCCTGGCTTGGAAGCATGAAAACCAGGTAATGCTTTGACACCCATAGGGCCCTAGTGTCTTTGATGTCTACTGCAGCAAAGCCACAAAGCCTAGCAAAGTTTAGCTGGTCTTCCTAAGCCTTTTCCCATGTAGCATCTCTGTGGCAAGAGGTTGCTTGACAGAGTTCAAAAGTTTTGACTCTGAGGGGACAAAACTTTGGCTCATCTCAGTTAAAAATTTCCCTCTCTGTGAGGGCATGAGTCTTTCTATATTCTTCCTTAGGTCTCCTCTCTCCTTAAATTTAGTATGATCAAGCAAAATCCACGTAAATCTAGACATTTATTAAACATTTCTTACCAGGAGAAACCCAGAGGAATTGATAAATTTGAATATAAAAATATAAACCCAAATGGTTCCTTTGAAATGTAGTTCCTGAAGTGACAATTCTTTTCACCAGTCAATAAATTAGTGTGTTGCCCTGGTATCAGGACACTGTAACTGCTGGTGGAAATATTTATGTAGAGAGGGAAATGATTTCTAGCATCACTGGCAGTCAACAGGTTAGAAATTATTCTCTGCCAACCTAAATTCCAGCAGAGACTCTTCAGTTTTTGTCCCTTCTTTTTCTGTGTAAAGCTTAATTCCTGAGTAGTGTGCATTTCACAGCCAAGTGACTTACTGTTTGCATTGAATTTTATTTTTTTTTTTTTAACAGAAAAGTGGATATTTCATTTCCAAAGTTTAAACTAGAGCAAAAATACAAAATGAAGAAGCTGCTTCAAGGTCTTGGAATTAAAAAGCTCTTTACATATTCAGCAGATCTTAGTCATCTGACAGATCACGAATATGTAGCAGTTTCACAGGTAAGCCTACTAAAATTATTTGCTGTTTGGATTATAATAGTATATAAATGGCTCAACCAAGATGGTCATATAAATTTATAAATACTTTGCTACTAGCAAAGTATTAGTTCTATCATCTGCCAGGTATATGCAATCTACACATCTTAATCAGGAGGGATCCCACTTCAAGTCAGAGGTGTGTAGAGGTAAGGGGCAGTGATATCTCATAAGTGCTCAACTCCTCCTAAAGCTAACCCATCACAGGAGAAAAGCTTGTCCTCAAGAGGAATATGGTTGGCAGGGAATGAGCACAATTTCACAGAAACTGTGAACAAGAAAGACGTAAATGACAGTCAAGAGGCAAAAGCCAGGGCAAGGAAGGAAATTCAAAGAAAGAACTCCTTATACACAGTTCAGAGACAGGTATACTTCTCAAAAAATAAAGAAAGTTTAAATAATAAAATCTCAAAAAGGTAACAGTGAGAAAGAGAAGTCAAAGCTTTTCCTTCTGCATACCGTGGAAGAGAAAAAACAGAATCTCACAGCAAAGGATTGGCACAATATAGTTGTACTCCAACCCACGCAGATGTTTTACTTTGTGTGCTGAAACTTTAAAAGAACCTTTAAACAGGTAAAGTCAAGGGCAGTGAATGGGGGAGAAGACAGGAACACAGCCCCACGGAAAAAGAGGAGCAGGAAGAGATATTTTGTACCACGGTTTAAGGGAAAGCATAGATGAATTTCAGAAGACTGATAAAAAACAGAAGCAGAATGAGAAGCAGAAGAGAATGGAAGACAAAGGAATTGTCAATCACATCAATATCAAGAAGGAATAGGTCTATGTGATGAGAGATGTCTTACTAGAAAGAAACTGCTAGTCCATAAAAATGACAATTTGCTGATAATAGAAAATTAAAAGGCATGGTCAAAGAAAGGAGATGAAAGACATAACACACAGAGATACCTGTGCCCACAAGAATGGAGTGTGTGGGAACAAGATGAAAAGCAATTAATTCTAAATACAAATTCATACATTACAGTACAAGTAAAAAAAATTGAAAGAATATGAATTTATAAACAAGATCCAAATAAAAGATTCAAATAAAAATTAATCTGGCACAGGATTTAAAAAAATAGCTTTGTAAACTTATGTAAGGGAATTGTAGCATGCAACTGCTTGTGATTGTGGAGGATTGTATGGCACTGACAGTCCAGGACCATAACTCCAGGAGAGGCTTCTCAGAATCATAGAATGGTTAAGGTTGGAAGGGACCTCTGGAGGGTCAAGCAGGGCCACTTAAAGCAAGTTGCTGAGGTCCATGTCCAGACAGCTTTTGAATATCTTCAAAGAGGAAGAATCCACAGTATCTCTGGGCAGCATGTGCCAGTGCTCACATGAGAAATGTTGCCTGACGTTCAGAGGGAACCTCCAGCTTCAATTGGTGCCCACTGCCTCTGGTCCTGCCACTGGCCTGGCTCCACCTTCTTTGCACCCTCCCTTTGGACATTTGTACTCTCTGAGAAAGAATCCTTCTGGTGCTGCTCTTACAACTCTCCCTACACCAAATCCTTGTAGAAGCCTTTGTGATTAGCCAGTTAACAGGGTGGTATAATAAACACTTCTATACAAATTTCAACAACTCTCATGCTTGACCTACAGGCTTTCAAAATTGCAGTGGCTTAACAAAAACAACCTTTCTGGGGAGATGTAACATCCAAAGAATATTTAATGGATATAATTGCAGTGATTTTCAGTTTGGTATGATCTATTTCTCTGTTGGGAAATATAATGGCAATCTGCAGCATTTTTCCTCTCTTCCTCTTGATCATGTAACTTTCATGCTGATTTTCAGCAGTTAACTCTACTGTGTTATGAAAAAATCACACTTTAACAGGAGCTGCTAACTGATATTAGAAGCAATATGTGCATCAGCTACAAAGTGCCAGAGGAGCATCCTGTCCCTGTGAATTGTGAAAGACAAATATATTATTTAAGACTATGTAGCAGAAAGCTCAACACTGGTGAAGTCTTTCTACTATTTTCACATAAGTATTTCCTAGAATTAGGAGTTTAGGAGATGGAAATCCACTAGATGATCAGGGAGTTCACCAATACAGACACTAACACAGCAGAAGCACTCAGAGGTATAAGCAGGCTGAAAATGCAAAATGGAAAAGATGAAAAAAATGAAAATTCTGCAAGGATGCAATTCCAATGGAAAAGGAAAACGTTAAAACCAGTCCAGGACTGTATCTCATTGCTCTACATATTTAGTCTGTGCTACCAAATGTACAAATTAGAAATATACAGGGGGAAAGCAAAGATTAATGCATTTCCCTAAGCTCTCTCAAAATCAGCTGTGAATGACATATCCAGCCAGTCAGTGTTTGTGACTGGTGAAAACACATTTCCTGCAACTGGAAAGCTCCTTTGCACAGTTAGGTGTCAGAGGAGTACTCTACACAAATGCAGTGGTTGCTTCATGCAAAACCCCCAATCTCCAAGTGAGGTCTGTGCTGAGAAATGTGGAAAAGTGCAATGGCTCCTGAACTAGCATCCACACTGTGAGCATTGTGGGCATAGTGGCTGTGCTGACTCCTCTGCTGCTGAAGCAGACAGCGCAGGGGTCTACCATTCTAAAACAGGTAGATTGCACTGAGCTGCTCATTTTAATCCTTAACAGAAGCCTACTTAACTGAATGCTTGCACCTGGAAAAACACTCTTCATGTTAGTATTTACTTCTGTTACATATTTATTTCTACCTTGCACTTCAGGTTGTCCAACAGGCAGTTATTGAAGTGGATGAAGAAGGAACTGAGGCGGCAGCAGCAAGCGGGTCACAAATAACTGCATTCACGGTGCCTCCTGTCATCAAAGTGGACCGACCATTCCTTTTCATGATTTTTGAAGAAACTTTTAAAACCTTACTGTTCATTGGCAGGGTGGTTGATCCAACAGAAATGTGAATAAAGGTAATAGTGTCTATTCTTTGGTATGTAAGAGGCTTTATTTTTATTAATTTATTTTAGAATAAAAAAGAAACTGAAATATGAAATGTGAAAACCTGTTTTGTCTCTCCAGCTAGCACTAGGTCATCCTAGCAATATTTTATTAATACCACATAACAAGCTAACTTCATTAAGGCTCAAGGCAACAAAAATGTGACTTGTGTAATCTACCTTTGGTAATAGAAAACCCAACAACCACAGAAGTGAAATTTCAAAAATCAGTATTATAGTGATAAATCTGAATAAAAAGCCCCAGACATTCACATGTCAAAATATTCAGGAACTTCATTCCCACACACTGCAGATTCCTCTATGTTATCTTTGTTGCAGATACTGAAGAGCCCAGTGACCTGAATGTAAGCAGAGTTTTGCCAGTTATAAAAACAGAAGCAGTATCAAGCCCTAAAAGAGAATTTATAATCTTTGTCTAGAGATCTTTATTTTATTTCTGTAGAAAATAAGTCTATCACGAAGTCTTCATTGTGAGTGCGACCTCTTTCAAAGTGTTTATGCAGACCATCATATCACCTCATTTTCTCAGAGTACATGATGTGCCTTAAAATATTCTCTGAATTAAAAACAAAATAGTTCTTAAAAATAACTTAGGTATTCTGATTTTGGAAAATCTGGCCTGAACTATTGCAGAGCACAAAGACAGTGCTCTCCTAAACCCAGAATTTCTACCTGTAATATCATCTAGATAGCAGTTTGAACTATGTAACAGGACTCTAAAACTGAACCAAGGCAGACTTTGGTTGGAAGAAACATACCTCCATTAAAGTGGAATAAATCTATTCACAGATTTGATCCTAAAATCCAAAAGGCGTTGCCAAGATGTTTCATAAAAACATTTCCATGATCTAAACACAATTTCCTTTATTCAAGCAGAGCAGTGCTTCCAACAGAATGACAAGATATTAACATTTAATAGATCTTAATTAGCAGAGTCCTATGGATAAAGTAAATGCAAAAAGCTACTTCCAGGTTTATACAAATAACAGATCTCAGAGTTATTCTGCTTGCTCATACAACCTTCATAAAATAATTGCCCAAAAAGGAGCAGAAGACTTTTCAAAATCATTTGGCAAGGAACTTCACAGGTTCAGAGGTATAAGCAGGCTGAAAGTACAAAATGGAAAAGATGAAAATATGGAAAAATGAAAAATCAGATTCTGCCAGACTGCAGTTTCTGCAAGTCTATCAGTAAACACACACAGATATATCTGCTAGAGAAGATACAAAAGATACATTATAGGATAAAGCTGGTAAATCTCTAAAAATCACCTCAGTTACCATTTGGTATCTGCCCACAACAACCCAGATAATGATGCAAACCACTCACAAAA
Organism: Cettia cetti; assembly: GCA_013401135.1. NCBI lineage: Eukaryota > Metazoa > Chordata > Aves > Passeriformes > Sylviidae > Cettia > Cettia cetti. The sequence continues at coordinate 35,614 of VZUI01052764.1, forward strand.
CGACTTAGGATGGAGGCTCTGCTATCTGACAAGATTGAAGGTGCATCTAACCTAACTCTGGACTGCATTACGAATGTACCCAGAAAGAGAATCACTCCTTCCCTTCCACTGGTCTATATGAAAACCAACAAATTTCACTGCAGTTGACCTTCAGCTCTTATTTCAGAGCCACAGCTGAGCAGCAGGTATAAACAGTGCTCTCAAGAGTTCAAATACATTGGTGCTGTTTAACAGAACAGAAGTAAGTTGTCCCTAAAAAGACTGCTTGGATGGAGGTCTGTAGTGCCAAGGTCTGATCAAAGCAAACACAAGACACCAGAGGTATTGCACAAGGAAAATGTCCAGTCCAAAAAATGTCTAAACAGAGCATTTAAAGATTACTTTGAAGGAATTTTGGGTTATTGAGTAGAGTATGTGTTATCAGCATTAAATAAATTAATCAGTTTAAAATGACAGACACTGACAGCCAAGAAGGAACAAAAGACAGACTGTTTACAGAACTCATTATATGCTTATTAAGGGGAAAAAGGGCTTCAAATTTCTGAACTTACTGGTTGTTCTGCACTGCTGTAGTAAAGGCATCAAAAGAGAAAACACAGTTTTGAGTCCTGTTCTACAGCTGCCTACTGATGATCTGAGTTTGGTCCCTGGCCAAAGGTCAGACTAAGAACAGACTGAGCAGTCTCCTGTTGCCTGCAGGTGAGCAGCTGAAGCTGGCACTTGAGTCACCTGTGCCTGGGGAACTGGGAGCACGTTTGCATTAATGAACCAAAAGCAGAACCCAGGAGGAGCCAGCCCAGGTCATCCAGTACACCTACATCAGTACTGAATGTTAAACATCATAAAACTCAAAGAAGCTTTTAAAGAAATTTATGATGTGCAAGATCCTATGCCAGGCTGCAGAACAAACTGAAAAATTAAGTATTTCCACAGAACCCAAAAAATGCCTGTGTCTTCAGACAAAGAATACAGCTAAATCCAACTGTGGTGTGGGAAGCTTAAAGATTCAGACAGTGCTTAATCCAAAGAGACATTCTGTACTTCACACACACAGCATACATCCAGCATTATTACTATTTTAAATAAATACCCTCCATAGGTAAGTGCTTTTATTTATTTTAATTATAAAAGATGCCCTGAGAATTTTTTTTCAAGAACATGCATGTACAGCATTGTCCTAGGTTTTATTTTGAGTAAATCATCATTCATGTTTTTACATTATAAAAAGTAACCACACACACATATGCATACACAGACCAGATCATCTTTATCATACACCAGTAAATTTTAAAAACCATGTATTTCTGGTATCAATTTATGTTGCCTCCATTTTGAAAGAGAAGCTGACAATAGCTTCATAATCGCTCTCTCAAGTATTGGCATAAATAGAACTTTTCAAAATATGATTGCATGTTTTTCCACATAAATTTTTATAGAAACATTAGCATTAATACAAACAAATGCAGATGACATCACTGAACCATGACAGCTTGCAATAGAAGCTGATTAACAACAAGATTCATTATTATGAATTATTAAAGTGAAAATACATCTGAAATACTAAAATTAAAACAAGTATTTATACAACAAAACTTACGAAATAATTTTTTTTACATCATCTGGAGACGTGCTTTTAGATCGCTTTGAAACTTACACAGAATTTTTATGACTGTAGTATTTGTAAAAACATTAATTCAAAATTCACAGCACAATGCTTCAAAAGTCTATTTTTTTAATAGACTGATCAATGGTTCTGGACTTTGGTCTTAAACTAGGTTTGCAGATTCTTTAAAATGTGAGATTACTTTTTCATATTCATAACAATTCCTTCTATTTCTTGCTTAAAATATGGGAGCTAAGTGTTGCTAAAATTGTAAATAAGCCAATTAAATAATGAGTATGTGCATTCTAAATCCAAGACTTCAAACTACAAATGCATAACTGAAGAAAACAAAATCTTCTCCTTAGCTGCAGCAGTTAAGAGCACATAGCTGAAGTTATATTTCATATACTTTCACTACGATGTTAGAATTCTGCAACCATTACATTGTTTATCAGAACATATTTTACAGCTTGGAATTTTATTTAGAAGATTTATTTTAAATTTTTAACATTGCAGGATGCATTTTATTTAGTCCAGGCATTAGAGAGTCCCATCTGCTGCTCCCACCTTGTCCCATCAGAACATTGTTTCATCCAGTCTCTGGTTCCCTCATTTTTTCTGTCTGATGATCTAGGAATTTGATTTTCTGTTTTTGCTTCATGCAAAAGAAGAAACACACATAATATGTTGTTACTATATTATTAAGTTACATAGCATATTAAACTGCTATTGTGCGCAACATTTTAACATAACTCTTAGCTGCTGTACTTTAAAAATTATGAGCTGCTCTATTGCACCTACTGAAAAAGCCAAATGGACATATTCTGAGGGCATTCTTATGAAGAAGGGTGAAGTTCTCCTAAAGTTGTCTACAGAAAGTCTTGTAGAGATCTGTCTGAGTGAGATGGTTAAAGTGGTACAAGCAGTCTACTCATGGCTATAAAAAGTGCTCGAAGTCTGGCACATTACACTGTCATTTCTAGGTGTTCTGTTAACCAAAGGTCATTTGGGTAATTTCTGGATTTTTCATGCCTTAAATTTTTAATCTTTAGGCATACTGTTTTTCAGTTTCAAAGAGCTGTAGCTGTGTCAATTAACACTATTTGTATCAGTCAGAAATATTTCAAAGAATGATGCATAACTTTTAGAACTCTTGGTAATATTAATTTGAATCAATATTGTACAGTATCATTTACAAATAGCACAATATATTGTTCTGCTTAACTGTTCTAAAGCTGCCAGATATTTAAAAACTGCATACATTATATGATATTATATCAGTGTCAGGATACCTACTAGCCTCATCATAGAAATGGGATGCAAAACACATGCCAGTCCCTCTGGAACTCAGAACTTCCAGCATCTTAAATGTCATGATTAAAACATGATTAAAAGCTGTAAGTAGCCAACTCAAAGTGTAGCACATCAGTGACAGAACTATTTCATATTGTGCTTCACTTTCTAAGCAATTACATGACTGGATCAAAGACATTACTTTAAGATACTTATCTTAAACATGTAACAGGTACAGCATGGTCACGCACCAAACTGGATGTCTTATTAAGTCAGTTGTGGACATCTTATAAAATACCAGTATTTATTTAGATTTATTGTTGCATAAAAATTAACTCTCTAATAATAAATTAGAAATTTCTAATAATAAATCTGAAAGTTAATTTTTATGCAACAATAAATCTACTCCCTCTTTTTACAAGATGGAAAAATTGTACCACACATCCTTGAAGAAAGTTTTGATTCAAAGTGAAAAAAAATCAGCCAATATCTGTATGTCTATAGGCAAGATGAAAAATACTTGAATGCTGTCTATAAAGTGGGTATCTTCATTGACGAATCTATAAAGTCTCTAAATAGTTTTAAAAAATTGCATGTTGAACATTTGCAGTCATATTACAGCAATATAAACTCAAGCAAAACATCTCCTTCTCATAAAGCTTAATCTCATAAAGCTGAAAACATTCAAAAAATACAATGAAGCTACACAGCATAATGATACAAGATCAGACTGCTTGACAGAACACAGTGTTCATGATTTATGTCAATGTCTGCACTATGATCTAACCATGATCTAACTCTTAAACATGAAGTCAGAAAAACTTCTCTGCTCTGCATATTGAGGAAGATCCCTTGTGGGACCAAGTACTCAAACAGTGCTCTTTCTGATTCTTTCCTGTTCCATCAGGTACTTAAAGCAGGTAATCATCTCTTTTGTGATTCCCCCATTAAGTTATATGCGTGCTGCTTCAGCATAATTCTGGCATTTTGTATGGCCTAAGTATTACCTATGACCTAGCAACTGACATCTACACTAAAACAATACTTCCTTGACACCTGCTTGTGAGTGCTGGATCATGATTTACTAATTTTTTTCTTGCACCTATGTTATTTTCAGTAAGAGAAAAAACTTTAATTGGCCCACCCTTATGAATTAGTTCAAACTTAATGTTTGAAAGCATGAGTGTGGTAAGAAAAGGCTTCAGCTCTTCACCAAAGTAACTCTGAATTTTGAAAAATTCCTGGAGCATTATCATATATGAAATCAGAAAATCTTCATCCCTGCTAACTGCACTATATTGTCAAAAGTGAATATTTTCCAGTATTTTGTAGACCAATTTTATGGAAAATATTAGGCTTAAGCAATTAAACAATATTTTGTCCAAACATATACCACTTCAAACTAAGAATCATTAATTTTATCTGCTCATACCTTAATTATTGTGTTACTGCCCACATATTTACTTAGAAGAACATATTAGAAATTACCTTACTCAAGTTGCAGAGCCAGCAAACTAAGTCAGGTCTTGCCAGAATTGAGATGGTCAGTGCAAATTTTAACCAGCACATACATAAATTTGCATGATGATACAGTCTAAAAAAATACCCAATTATTCTTTTCTCACCTTAGTGAGTTTTCTGCCTTATTCAGTCCACCAAAGCTGATGCTCATTGATGAGCATCTATTCAATTGTACCTCTCACTGTACAATTGTCAAATTCTTCTCTCAGAGTGATTTCTGTCAACTACTTATATATTTGGATATCAATTTTTTCCATCACTCAACTTAGAAGATAATGCTTCCTTGAAACTGATATTTTTGTTGTTTTGTTGGGGTTTTTTAATTTAAGTGTGCATATATTTAGCACCAGGCCTGACTTCCTGAGTAAAAGAAAGATAGAAAGTACAGCTAAACATATCTGTGATTAAATGCATTTACCACCAAACATTGCAGTATCTGTGTCTCTTAGTATCTCCTTATAGAGTTAATTAATTTTCTTATGAAAACATTGAAGTATTGGATCAGTTTACAAAAGAGAAGTTGAACCTACAGACACAGGAGACATTAGACCAACTTGAGAGATGTCTTCTCCCATAAGAACACAGAACACTAAAACTCTTACTCAGAACTAAATGTAGGACATCCTAAACTTCCTCTTCTTTCCTCAAAAATGTTTTTCTTCCTTCCCCTGGTATATCCTCTTTAGCTTCTGACCCCATGCAGTTCAGGGACTTTCTGAACCAGACAAAGCACCCAGATCATTGTGTTTGATCAGATACCTACTTTCAAATACTCTGCTCTTAAGGCATTCGTTTGGGAATGGTACATAGAGACTTTAAGCTGTGTTCCTTACATCCCACTCTCCTGCCTGAAGACAAAAGTGCAAACTGCTCTGTGTGAGCCTTTTCCTGTCCCTCTGTATTTAAACAAAAGATATCAGTTTTATTTTAAATGAAAGTCAGAAAAACCTTTGAAATTTGGGAACATTTTATGTGATACAAAAAATATGTCTAACTAACATTTGCACCTCACTGCTTTGTGAATATTAATTCACTCATTTTCCCCAAATCCTTGTGGGACAGCAAATAATTGGAATTTCTACAGATTGCTAAAAATATTTACAACTTTTGAACTAATTTTCTGGTTTTAAAGTGAGGAAAAGTGATTAGGATAAAAGAAAATAAGGTTTTGAGCACACCTAATTTTTGAAACTATGTAGCACTCATGACATTTTATGTTCTCAAGATAAATGCCCCATTTACTTTATAGATAGCTGAAAATGTCAGCATGTCTACTAATCTAACTGCTGACTTAGAAATGGTGCACTTTGAAATAAGTGACCTCCTAATGATCACCTATAAAAAGTCTGAAGAACTGCGGGTAGTATTAAGAGAAGCCATCAGACACTAGCAAATACAGGGAAAGAGGGCAAAGTGATTTGGCACCTTAAAGTACTATTCCTGTGAAACTGAAACAAACAGTCCATCTGCACTCACAACTTACCTTCCAAACTTCTCTACAAAAAAAAAAGCAATTTTAAAAACTATAGGTCACTATGCAAGCTTGAGTTCATTCTAGAAAATAATTTATCTTGTACAGTGAAGATAGCAGAATTCCAGCAGAAAAAAATCAAGTACACAAGGAGCTGAGAAATTCCTTTTTTTTTTTTTTTTTAGCTAAACTTTTGAGTGCATTATTTTACAATTTAGTAATTTCATTAAGTTAAAATCCTGAATAAAGCTGGGGAGATGATTTGGTTTGTTTTTCAAAGGAAACTGAAAATACAGAAGTGGAAAAATATGTTCATACAGATATTTAATTCACCAAAACAGACCATCACTATTGTTTCCTCTTTATACCTGGCAAAGCAGTGTGTTTCCTCTTTCCTATCTTAGCTTCCAGTTGTAGTTTCTGTTACACTGAAGTCTACTTCCCCAGACTCCCTTTCTTGCTGTAGCTGGCTCCTTCCCTTTCTCCATTTTGCCTTGGCTAAGAATGCAAATCTCTGCTAGCAAATAAAAGTCTCAGTTTGAGCCCTCAAAATTACAGCTAGTCCAATGACAGCAATTTAGTTATAATGTAAAAGGAATCTGCAGGGGATTTGCTGCTAGAGTCTACAGAGATTTGGGTGAGTAGAGGTCACAGTGATTTTCTATGACTTACAGTTTTAGCACAGGAGCAAAGAAAAACATCTTTGTGCAAACTGCTGAACAGCATAGGCTGATGTTTAAAGGAAAGCAGCCTGAGGAAGATGCCTGGCATTGAACTTTTGTTTTTTTTAAATGGCTACGGTAAGGCAAAGAAGGCAACCTTAGTAACAAGCACCAGTACCAGTTCACCATAAGTCTCAAGATTCATCACAGAATTGTTATATAATGATACATAAACATATATAAATCCACAAAAAGAAGGAAAATGAATAACTAAGTAGTCTAAAAATACTTCTATTTCTCCAACTACAGGCAGCTAAATCACTGTGACTGTAGTTATTACATATCAAAGGCACTAATCTTCACTTTGTCCCATTCCACCCTCTCAATTATGTACCAGCTGAATGCAAATATGTGCAGGAGAAACAATGTAAAAGACTAATTAGAAGGTAATGCCATCTTAGAAACACTTATAATTGCATACATCACATCTCTACCCTGCTATTTTAGTAGTTCAAAATCTGTGTGCAGAAGTATAATAAATACAGGCCTAATTTTACATGGCTCTTTTGAGTTCCCTTGGAAAATGTTACCTCTAGGCTCAGTTTAACATCTTGTCAACAACTTACATGCTCATCTTTCGGGACTGACTCTCCTTATTTCCATTGTTCTTTTGGTCAGCTGAGTTGAAAAAGTTGCGAGAACAACTAGAAGGGAAGGCAGCATTCCCACTATTACCAGCAGAATGAGCCCGGAATGAATCATCTGAAACACAGAGGTGAAGAATTTTTGTTGCAAACAGTACACAGAAAGTAAACAGAATGAGCTGTTTTTCCTGTGGCAATAGCGGCACATTTCCTATGGCACTAATCCAAAATTTTAATGGAATGGTTTCTACTTAACATTTCTTCGAGTATTTTTATGAAAAAGTCTCACTAAATAACTGGAATACAGATTTTCAAAGAAAATAGTAATACATTTAATGTATGTAAAAAGTGTGATTTCTTAGGCCAATCTATAGCTGCTTAACATTTAGCTATTTAATGTAATTTAATTGCCTGGTGCCTATTGGTAGTGAATGGAAAAACAGGTTTCTTTAGGAAGCCATTCATGTCAATCTTATCTTTAATCATCCAAACTCTTTAAAATTTAGTGGACAGAACTGCAAACAGTAGTTTCTCTCTCTTAATTCAGTAGAAGTTTTACATAATATTCATTCCCCTCAAAACCCAACTATTTAATGATATCTGAAATTCCAACCAGGACATGACAAAGTCAGTGCATTTTTACTATTTTTAAATGTAAATTAAAACAAATGTGTAGAAAAAAAAATAATCTGAAAAATACACTTACTAGACTAGAACTTAAATGCCCAAATGTATTGGATATCTGTTGTTCTGCTTTCCTTAGGAGAATGACATCTTAAGTATGCCTGTCTAATTGGGTTCACACCCACACAAAACAGGAAAGTAAAATACATTACAATAACCTACTTACCACTAAAGGATAGCATACAATTCTTTCCCATTCCTGGTACTGAAGATGTATATCCTGTAGCAGAACTTTTACTTTAAAAAACAAAACAAAACCATGTTGGTTATTTCCAGAAGCGTTCCTCTCAATGGTATCATCCTGCTATTTAATAGTATTGGAGGTTATTTCTGAGTTTATATGAAAAAATTCAAGGAAAAAGTTATGCTGAAATTTCTTTAAGAAATGTACAAAATTAGATTTACCAATTCATATTGAAAATTATTTTAATATATGATAAAAGGTGACATATTGACTTGAAAAGAATTCATAACCATTTCTTGGCTTCAGCATGCCTTAGATGATATTTCTCCCCTCAGTTAATCAATTAAACAGAAAGCTGAAAATATAAGTCACAATTCAGTGAGCAGCACATCACTACTTTCGGAGATCCATGAGCATTAATTTCATAAGAACTGTCAATTAGCAAACATTTGCCTATGAGGTAAGCAATGAAGATTATAAAGATACTTAGGGCACTTGTCTATGTTGCTGTATTTTGGATGCAGTACTTGAGTACTGAAAGATTGGCTTCGAACCAGCTTGGATTTTTTTTCTTCTTTGCCTAAAATTATAAAGAACATTTTTTAATATGAATATTGCATTTCCTCAGTAATTAAGAACACTTTAAAATATATTTTACTGTCAACCTATGGTAAATGAAGGAAGGAGATATTTAAATACTTCAATTAAAAAATACTCCACCTTATTTATAACGTTATTTATATACCACAGAGTAAAACAAAACTAAAAACCATAGAAAATACATTCAGTTTTAGGAGAAGAATCTTTTCCTCTGTGCAGTAGGTGAAGCTTTGGTCCACGGATGTCAACAGCAGCTTTGCTGGGGTTTAACCTGATGATGTGAGATCAAAGTGTTCCAGGTGAGTTTTTGAACTGTTCTTACCTGCTGATGTACCAGAAGAGCTTCCAGAAATAGAGAGATTGATACTTTTTGCCAACACTGATGATGTTTTACTGTCTCTACCTAAAAAAAAAAAAAAAAAAAAAAAAAAAAGTCCAGTATAATCCCTTCCCTCTTAAAACTTAAATTTATATAAAAGAGAGGACATAACATATCAGTCCCGGTGCAAAGAGGAATAATATCTAATCCAGTGCTACTAGCACTTCAGAAATACCACAGAAAAGTACTTTCATTCTATTCCAAAGTGAAAAATAACTGAGAACTAAAACTGTAATGTATTTTGTCAATAAAGTTAAAATAAAACATATATATTATTATATATTATATATAATAAAAGCTAAATTATTATATTATATATAATAAAGCTAAAATAAAACATATATTATTATATATTATATATAATATGAGGCAATTTTTCATAAAGAACTTCAGAAATATAGAGAAACAACTTTTATTTCCAATTTCTAAATCTTTATTTATTGTATATTCACTTACGCTTCTTTTCAAACATTTTATCATTAATATTTGTAGATCTTCCTTCATTTTTCTGCTTCTCTTTTTCTAATTGTTCCTAAAAGAATAAATAATTTTCTTAGATATTACTAAGGTAAAAGTAAATAAAAAGTGTTTCTAAAGAACAGTTAATTTCTACTCTTTTATGCTAATAGTAAAATTCCTGATGAATATCCAAAGAACCAATTAAGTAGTACAGAAAGAAATCAGGGTACATATCTCATTTAAAAACCACAATCTGAAGAAAGCTCAGAGTTGAAGTTCACATCTATCACTTATAACTAAAGTGCCTGGCTTTTGGGTTTTTTTATATTCAAAAAGATGCAGATATTGGCAGCTGGCAATGTAAACATTTCCTGTAACACAGACACTCTGAAAATAGAACAAGCAACACTTTTATTTCATACAATTCAATGGAAATGTTTTTCCTAAATTTTAAGGTGTGTCACATATATTCAAACTTTATAACAATCTAAAATTAACATCTACAGCTGAGAAATCTTTACGAAAAACAAAATCAACTACATACAATTTTTCAGGTTCATGTAATTTATTTGCTATTCTGTAATACTACCCAGCCTAAAAGTATATTCCATTTGGCAAATAGATTATCACTTCAACTTCAAAAAACTATACAATATCAGCTTATTTTCTATAGCATTTTCATAATAAAAAGTGTTAAGTGAACCATAATTGCTCTAATTTTTTCATGTACTTCTAATTATTACCCAATCAAGAAAAGAACAAGGTAACTAATTCAGGTCAGGGTTGCTGGAAAATAGCTTCTACAGAGTCAGCTACTAAAATTAAGGAAACTTACTAACATATTCAATATTAAAATCTTTAGCAGTCAGATACATTTAAATGGGTTGAATGGCTCTTCATCTGCTTGGGACTACAATGTGTCACAATTCACTATGTCGATCTCAGTTTCCCCAAAAGCATGCCTCTCACAGACAATGCTTAATGAGGCCTTTGTGATACAGAAGGGTTGCACACATCAGTGGCCTCTATAATAAAAATTCAGGTGCTTTTCTAAAGTATAACTGTAGAAACACAGTAAAATTTGATGTCATCATACAATACACAGTAATACAGAGGACACTGGAGGTTATTTTGCACCACACAAATACTTACAGTATAAAAGCATTAACTGTGTGTACCTGAAGACTGCTAGAGCTAAGTTCAAGAGTTTGAGTGTGTGTATGCAGGTCCTGAGAACAAAGCTGAACTGCTGGCTCGAGACAATGGGAAGTAGCAGGAAGTCTGTGGGTCAGCTGCATTTGCTCTTACTGACCTGCAATACCTAGTGACATCAAAATGGACCACAAACGTAGGAAACAATGATATTTTTGGAACACTCTTGAATCTCTTCCAGTTCACTACAAAGAAGTTCCTTTACTTCTTTGTAGTCAGAGGAACCATGCTAACAATTTTATGATCTTCTGAATCCTATCAGCTGCTCAGCTTCTCCCACCTCAGGCTGGAGGGGAGGCAGCAGACAGGACTGCAGTGCTCTAATCTGGGCTTTGTGGAGGTGTGGTGAAGATACAAACTGTGTACTAAAGTGCCTGCTGCACCTTTTGCTTTTTTCTTTTTCCTGGCTAATAGGAAAGCCTATAACACAGAGCATTCTTTGGCTTCCTTGGGACAAAAGAAGTTATGAGATTAATTTCTTTGTCTAGGGAAGCCGTATGTGAATTCTGAGGTGTTCCATTGATCAGTTTATCATGTTTTACTTGGTATTTCTCATGAAACTCAAGTTTGCCTTTCTAATTGATACAGTAAAATTTAGGCAGTAAAGAAAAAAATGTTACATGTTACTTTGAAGGACTTAACCCTATTGTAAAGTGTAAAATGAAACCACACAGATTATGAACCTATCTGCTCTCTACAAAATATATATTTCCCCTACCTTAAAATTATTGCCTCCTTATTATGTAGCTACAAACTACTTAAAAATAATGACAGTGTACTGATAAAATATACCATTTCCAAAAGGAGATGTTCTTGTCTCTCTTTTTCTTGATCCAATAAATCATTTTTGTAAAATTTTTTCTGAAACTTCAAAATGAAATCAATAAAAATAAAAAGTCACTACATGAAAAAGGAAACTAAGAGTAGTTGATAAGTATTTAAGTTAGTAAGTACTTACAGTATCTACAGAAATCTCCATTCTGTCCAGTTCTAACACCGTCTACAAAGAAAATTAAACCCTTATTTATTATTACTCAATGCCATGCCACACTTTTAACTAAAAAATTGTCTTTTCTTCCTAAATATTTGAAGCCTATGCTTTTATTTTTGTGGTACAAATGCAGAGAGCATTCTCAGAGCCCTGCTGAGACTCACAATGAACAGATTCACAGAATATCTATATGGAAATCAAAATATACTCAAGGAAGCACCACAGCAAGAATAGCAGTAACACAGGCTTAGGAACCACGACTGAAAAAAGTAACTCAAGAATCTGTGTATAATTCAGAAGGTTCCATATAGGTGTTCACCCAGTTTCTCTCCTGCAGACTGGCCCTGTAAGGAAGCCACTTACTTAAGCTATTTCACCTCATGGTCTCTAAATTTTAGACTAAGCATGGGCATTCTTTAAATATGAACTTTTTTGAATATTCACATTAAAAACACATTGATAACACTTTAAAATCCTGTAAATGCTTTGTCTGTATATTGTAAAATACATGGACTAACAAGATATCCCTGTCTCACGGACCTGATGAATTTTACTAGAATCAACATTCAATCTTTCTCTAGTCATCTGCTATTTTTTCATAAATGGTCATTAAGCCAAAATCCTACATTTGAATCACTACAAAATAACTGCAATATAAGTAACCAAGGAAACAGCAACACTCCTAATTTTAACAGAACGTACTATAATACATCGCCTTTTAATTGTTCAAAATTACATAATAGACAATGGAATTTTTAATTTCCTGTTCTTACATTAGGAAAATCAACAGAAAGCATAACTTTAGTCATCTTAACTTTCAGTGATAAACCCAAGATTAAATACTGCTTAAAAAGAAAAATGCTTACTCTTTTCACAATAGTCAGGACATCTTTGTCTTTCTCTTGACACAGAAGTTTCCTTATACATAATTCCAATTGCTGAAGTAAGTGTTTATCAGTGGGAATCTTCAGAGTAGATTTGACTTTTGGCAACAAACAGCATAGCTTCATTCTACAAAAAAAAAAAGCCAAACAAACAACCCAAACATTCACCTTTTGACGCAGATGTTTCACATATGTTATTAATTCTCAATGTATTACATGCTAGCATTTGACACAAAATAATTTAGACAGTCTTATTTTTCAGAAGTGATTGTTGCTTATGTGTACAGACATACTGTTTTCAAAAAGTCTCTACAGATCAGAATACAGTCCATATTTGGTTTGTCTGGGCTTTTTTTTTTTTTTTAACCTAGAAAATTAAGGAGACCTCTGTATTTTCCAAGTGATTTGCACACCTGACTTTGTCAGTTACCTAAATATCCTGGAAATTTGGTCCATTGGTACAAAGGAGCTCATGGCTCTCCAAAAATCATGTTACTGCAATTCCATAAAACTGAAAATGCATCAAACTAAAAAGAAGGGGGAAAAGCCCTTCTTTAGCCTTCCTTGTCTTCCTCTTTATGTCTGGAAGCTGCCTCTGCTTGTGCTATTCAGCAAGGTCAAGTGCCAGGTTCTACACTGGGCTCACAACGGCCCCACACAGCACGACAGTCTGGGGGCAGAGCAGCTGGAAAGGGGCCCTGTGGAAAAGGACCTGGGGGTGCTGGTTGACAAGAGCTGAACATGAGCCAGCAGTGCCCAGGTGGCCAAGCAGGCCAATGGCTTCCTGGCCAGTGTCAGCAACAGTGTGGCCAGCAGGAGCAGGGCAGGGATTGTCCCCCTGTACTTGCACACCGCCTCAGCCCTGGTGAGGCCACACCTCAAATCCTGTGTTCAGTTCTGGGCCCCTCAGGACAAGACAGACATTGAGGTGCTGAAGCGTGTCCGGAGAAGGGCAGTGGAGCTGGGGAAGGGTCTGGAGCATACGCTGACAAGGAGCTGCTGAGGGAGCTGGGGGTGTTTAGCCTGGAGAAAAGGAGGCTCAAGGGAGACTATATCACTCTCTACAACCAACTGAAAGGATATATTGTTGGTGTTGGTCTCTTCCCCCAAATAACAATCAATAGGACAAGAGGAAATGGTCTCAAGTTGCTCCAGGAGGGTTTAGATTGGATATTAGGAACAAGTTCTTTACCAAAATGTTTGTCAAGCACTGGAACAGGCTGCCCAAGGGCAGTGGTGCAGTCATCATCACTGGAGGTATTTAACAGACATGTAGATGTGGTGCTCTGGGATATGGCTGACTTAGCAGTCTTAGGTTAATGGTTGGACTTGATGATCTTAAATGTCTTTTCAAACCTAAAGGATTTTGTGGTTAATTACCTTGATCCATAGATATTGTTTTTAAATTGTTTACATAAAAAATGTGTTCATTGCTTTTTATTTCATTAATATCAAAATACTCTGCAGATTAAACTAAAAAAAAATTATGCAACTGAGGAAATAAAAATTCCTTCATCTGATCAGACTGCAATAGTATGTAATAGTGACTAGTTTTAATATGTAGAAATAGATTAAAAGAAGAACAAGAACAATACATGGTGATATTCTCTCAGAGGCTGGCTTTGGACCAGAGACAATCCTTTGCCAGACATGGTTATTCTGATTATAAACATTCAAAACAAATTTCTCATATTAATTCGCCTTACCATTTTTATACCTTCAAAACATTTTAATCACAAATTAGTCACAGTTTCCCATATACCAAGAGTTACACCACACTGTAGAAATCCAGACTACTATCTCCCTAAGTCTATTTTAAAACCATCAGTTAACAACGTCTAACCTGTAAACTTCACTCCACTGGAGACAGTGCATTTCTTTTGTACAAAAACAATCCAGAAAAGAATTAAGACAAAATGAATTTTAATGTCAGTTAAGGGATGGCAAATTAGTTTAAGTTTCCATTAAATTGTAATATTGTATCAATAGAGCTTTTAATTAAAATATTTGTTAAGAGGAATAAGCTATTTCAGATTATATACAAATTTAGTTTATTGTCTTAATATAATCCTCTTAATTTAATGACATGATACATGAATGTTAGTCATCATAAAAAATTATTTCATTTTTAGGATCCTGCTGAGTTAAAATGGGGAAGTTATACTTACCACAGTGTCTATTTAAACAGTTTCACTTAGTAATAAACAGTATGTGGCAAAGCTTGCTGAGTGCACACATGTATGTGCAAATTAAGCTTACATAAATCTCTGCAGCATTAATATTAGATATTCAGATATGTTAATGATGACAACATGAATGACACATATCATAAACAAGATTAAAAGCATAAAATCACACAAAATATGTGACAAAAAAAACCCCACTACTTTCTTGATGGTAATAACTGTCTGCTCCCTATCTGTTTTGAAAATGAAGAAAAAAGTTACTACAAAAAGAACAGGAAAAACACCATATAAAAATGAATAACAGACCAAATTCCCTAATATTATTGTATTGTTTTTCAATTTTCCTTAACAATGAAGTAGATACTCTTTTCCATAATGT
Organism: Cettia cetti; assembly: GCA_013401135.1. Lineage (NCBI taxonomy): Eukaryota > Metazoa > Chordata > Aves > Passeriformes > Sylviidae > Cettia > Cettia cetti. Next base: position 50,766 of record VZUI01052764.1, read on the forward strand.
AAAACTTGTTCTAAGTTGTTTAGTTCAGACCACTGAAAGAATTGCTTGAGTGTTTTACTTTTGTGACAATGAAATGGATGGGAATTAATGGAGATTGAAGCTGTGTTCTCTCTCTCTACCCATGAGACAGCATATTATTTTCTTCCCATCTATTGCTGGCTCTCCTCTGCCTTATTGTTCCCTTCACTCCCAAACCCCAATGCTTTTGATCAGTCTCTCAAACACTCAGAACTGCCCCACTTCTAGAATTATTTAGCACCATTCCCACACTCCCCTGCATCTTCAATACTGGTTATTCTGAAGGCTTATGTTTTTACTCACATCTGATTATTTAAGCAAAACATGAAACTTCTAATGGTATTTCTTAATATATTATTTAAAGCTTTTTTTCCTACACACTGCTGCTATATATTCTTCATACCTGACATTTGCCACTGGGTCATGTGTAAGTTCAAGCACAGGTAAAAAGAAGTATTTACAGAAGAATGATTTTGAAAACAGTTCCATAATGAATTCACAAGTATCTAAAAACCGAAGTCTGTTCCAGTAACTTTTTCCTTGGCCCAATTCTGAAAAATAAAAATTTGCTGATATTATCTGTCAAGTTTTCAGTGCCAGATAGAAAACATTTCACAGGCTGACCTTTGACTTAAAGATGATAATCACAGGCATCAAAAGACAATTTCTCAGCCTATCTCAATTTATTTCTTTATATTAAAACACTAATTCTGTCAGTGAGCACTTGAAAAAGCAAAAGAGCTAGTGAACTAGCTACTGTGTTAAAGTCCTGTACGCCTCTCAAACCGTGTCACAGGAGTATCAAAATTACTATATAAACATTAAGGAATGTTAATGGGAACTGTTAAAACTTCTAAGCTATCTTTAAAACACATAGCATACATTTCTGAGATTTATTCAGCACTTTATTTGCTGAAGCCTCTAGACAACTTTACTTCTACAGGGGAACTCTGCTTTCCATATTGCTGCATCTACAGCTTAGTAATTTTGGCTAAAAGAAGTAGGGTTGGAGGGGTCTTGGCATATTATCAGTTTCTGCATTCCTCTTTCCCAAACCCTTTATATAAGCTCCAGATATCTTCCTCACATATGCACAGTACATTTTGCTGGTGATAATATGAGCAACCGAATGTCTTCCAAGCATAGTCCCTCCAATGATGGAAGGAAATTACACTGAATAAATGTAACCGTAAAAAGATCTTCAGTCAAAACCAACTTTAATTTCTCAGTAATCAAGGAAAGATCATCTTACGTTCAATCAGTTTCTGAATAACCTCATGTCTCTGTTCTTGTTTGCGATTGTAGCGCAAGTAAACGCACAGAGTCCGAGCAGCTGCTTTTTGGACTGGAAGGACATTCTTGAAAGAAATAAAGAGAACACAACTAAACATATCTGAAAGAGTAGGACTAAAAACCTATATAGAATTAGAAAAAAAGATAGCTAAAAAAGTAGCCTAACTTTATAAATTTTGAAATAAATGTCATAATGTAAGGGAGAATTAGGAATTTTGCCAATTCATAAGACACCTGCTTCTTTATTCCTGCTGCCCAGCTTGTACATTCAACTATTTTATAGTTAAAATATTCCATGTTTGCAAGGTACCTTTTGTATTGTAGGTGTTAAAAATAAAACTTACAGCATCTTCTCTTACAACAGTTTTATTCTTCAATTAACTCAGTAAAATTTCAGACTAGTAGCTCTACATGACAATTTATTTTAGAAATGCAGAGTTCTTTTATAAAGAACAAACACAATGTAATGTATGGAATCAGGAAAAAGAAGGCATATTTCAGAGGAAAAGGTTTTGATTTAACTAGAAAGAAACTGACGATGAACACAAGGAAAGGAAGAAGTCTTGGGTAGGAGGAAGACTGTCAATCCAAATTTTGTTCCTCAAACAGGGCAAGTTTTCAGCAAAAATTCTCATAGAAAAATGCCACAGCTTGATATACCGTATGAAAGGGATGGTACTTTAAGATCAATATAACACAGGAAGTACTACACATAGCAAATATCCAGTGGTCTAACTTGCATTAACAAATAAAAGCAAATGAGAAAGCGACAAGTGAGCTCACATTTGTCAAAATGATTGTCAACATCCTGTGAAGAAAACGGTAATAGATCTGATCACTTGATATGATATGAGGGAGACATGCATATTTTTGTAGTAACTTCTCATGTGTTCTCCATTTTAAAGAAGTAGCTGCTCTCTGTTCTGCTGTTGTTAATGCAGGAATCAAGTCAGGAATAGAGAGTAACTAGAAACAGAAAGATAAACAATAATTTTACATTTTCAAGCTGTGTGTCTTGTCACTATGCTTAAAAAGCAAATCAGAACAATATAAAAAGGGAAGGCTAATCCAAAAGCTATTTCAGTACCTAACTGAATACACTTTCATCTCCAATCCCTTCTCCTGACAAAGGAAAACTAAACACCGTTCTCTTTGTAAAACCCTTTTACAGATATTAAGACCATTACTTCACCCCTCCGCAGCATTCTCTTTCTCAAACCAAATGAATCCCATTTCTCTTTTATCGTCTTAATCTTTGCAGTTATTGTTCTCAATCCTCTAATTAGTTCTAGTAGGAATTAATTTTAGTAGGAATTATACACCCTTTCTCAGTAAAAGGCAAAGAATTTATAGTAGCCAAGCCAAATTCCCTTTAGCATTAAGAAAAATGAGACTCCACACCTGACATTGCATTTGCTATATGTTATATATATTTACAGCTGTAAACATCTGAAAAATTCAAGTGTTTAAAGTACACTATCAGCTTCTGTCTGTACAAGAAAATAAATTTCTTCAGTCCTTATACTGCTGCAATATTTCAATTTATCCATACATTTAGGAAGTATGCTCAAAACCAGAATCCTTTCTGTTCCATCTTAGAGGTGAGGAGACATGGAATAAACCATCATCCAGAGCCACATACAAGTTAATTATAAAAGGTGGGAGCTGAGTACAGATTTCTTAATTCAGTGTCTTTATTTCAGGAAATAGATTTCCTTCTAGCAGAAGCCTGAAAATGGCACCCAAGAGCAATTGATACATCAATATGAAAAAGATTTAAAATAGGTATGAGGCATCATTCCCTTAACATGAAACCAAGTTTTGTTTTCACTTAACTGTGGTTAATTAGAAAAAGAACATCTATAAACTGTTCATTTTCATATTAACTCTAATCTTCACAATTTTTTAAATGTTAAAGTTTATAAAGTCAACAATCAAAAAAACCAAACAGAAACTTTGTATCTCTCCAAAGCAGAAACTGATCATGAAAGACTTTTCCTACAAGATTTGTCTGAAATTTCTTACTCCCTTCCTTTAGAAAGAAAATTTTAAAAACCCCATGCGAATACCCACCTTGCTTTCTGATCCATTGTTTTCTCCTCCGTTAGTCATTAGTTCAAGGATTTCAGGAAGGTGACCCACTAGGGCATCTAACACCTATTTAAAGAAAGGCTGCATGAAAAGGTCTGTAAATGAACTCAACTTCACTTTTAACTCACACCCACTTATCCCTGCTGACACTTTTCAAGTTACTGCTCTCTCATATTGAAAAAAAAAAATGGAGATTAGTTGCATTGATGACTGGTGTTTTAATGCAGCAAGTAATATAAGCACTACAGGTCTCAGTTTTTATTTATGTGATCAGACATGTTTTCTAACTGGAGTAGTCTAACTTACTACTGGAGTAACCAGTATCAGAGGAAATGGTGACTTTTTTCTCCAACATAAATGTGTCTCTTTTTTCCATCCAAAAAAGTCTCACTATATTAACTGCAATATAACTGATTCATGTTCCACGCAAGTTACCTTGGACCAAAACTCTTTCTGTAAATCTTGATCTTTTACATAACTTCTTTATCTCCTCTTCAATTGGACAATAAAAATAAAGCAAAAGACCTTGAATCCTATCAGCTATTACTTTAATATAATACCAAACCCAAAGCTTTTTAGAGTTTGTAAGGTAATAAACAATACAGCAATTAAAATTATTTAGAATTAATATTTTTAAAAGCTAATAGATTTAGTGTGGGTTTACTAAATTCAAACACCTTCCTATTTTCCTCCTTTTTTTCACAGAAGGCTCACATCTTTATGCAGAGTCTGTGCAACAGAAGTAAAAGCTGTTAATCATTTCAAATTGTTACTCTACTGTGTCATTGAAGAGTTATTAAACATGAAGATAATCTGCCTTGATGGAACAAGCAAAAAAAAAGTTCCAACAAAAGTGTATTACCTCCAGTGACTCATCCTGTAATAGCGTAACCAGTTCTTTATGTATTGTGTACACATCAGAATTTAAAAGCTTAGCAACCTAAAAAATGACAGTAAGATAGCAAGGTGAAACATTCTTTAGTTTTATGGCACAACACAGCTTACTTACTTTACAGGAAGCACGAAGAGACACAGAAAAAGTGTTTAATATCAGCTTCCCAAAGTTGTGTACTTTCCCACTGATCACATTAAAAATATGCTCATATAAAGAACATGAGTCAAGAAACAGGTCTATTGTCTATTATCTATTATCTACATGCTTTTAGAATTAACTTTATTTCACATTTACCAAAAATGTTTTTGGCTGCACTGCAAGGCTAGAAATTTCCTTGTGGAATATTCAAATGTTGTAAATTAGGAGAGTTAAGAGACAGCCTGCTGTATAATATGCAGAAGATAAAATGAAAAATTTTCCTAGCCTGTACTGGATTTTAAGTTTCCCCAACCCTCCACCTGAAGTTTCCATTCCTTACTTCTTTTGGGTTTTGACTGTGATTTATGTGATTCATAAATCTCATGTAAATTTTTAAAAAACACTAGCAGTCCATCTCCATGCTATTAAAAAGGCTTTATAGCAAGCATAACACAAATTTGAGGAATCAGATTTTTTTTTGCCACAAGAAATGTTTAGAAAATGTTTTTAAATATTTTTTTAAGCCAAGTGAAAATAAGAGCTTACTTCCAATCAAGATGAAGTTTTAAGGAAATGGCTACAAGATCTTTTATTTTTTGGAAAATAATCCAGCTTGCAGGGAATGCCACATTTTTGTCTGTCACATGGTTGCCTAGTTAAGCTGTTAAAATTAAATCAATGAGAACTAAATGTACACTTAGGCCAAGGTATAATTTTACATGTTTTTATAAATGAGCTAAAACACTTTCCTTATATTCAGGCAGTACCTGAATAGTGTTATACAGCTAAAACAAAATATTATGTAGAATTAGATACTAATTTTACAATTTCAACAATTATGCTGGACTATCATTCATTAAAAAAAGGCATCTAATAGGTAATGAGAACTGGAAATCCATACATCTTTCTTACAATGGTGGAAATAAAGCCATTTTCCCTCTACTATTCATTAAATGTTTTTAGCAAACTTCTTAATTTACCAATTTCCCCAACAACAAAATGGGATCAAAGCTGAGCTCAAAGACTGAAAGACAAGGATTCTTAGTGAGAGAATATGAAAACATTGAAGATTTCCCCTATATTGGTTTCTATATTCAGGAGAGTGTATTTTAATCTCTGGAATTCACTCCATATAGTTAAGGTTACCTATGCATTTGTACATTTTTTAAATTTTATGAAAATAACAGAGTAGAATTTATATAAGCTGAATGGAAATATAAGAATACACATATGCTATATAATACCTCTGCATAAATTTCCAAGTAATTTCATATTAAATTGACCATTTCATTTAGATCTGTTCCACATAAATATTCCTCACATACACCATGAAACTACAGTTCGAAAGGTTTTCATGCACAAAAGGAGGAAGTTCCTTTCTCCCATTTGTCTAATACTATTGAAAAACTTCAAATATTATAGTTACTGAATTTGTTTGTTTGTGGTACTAGTTCATCAAAAGTTTCTTCTAGTTTTTGCTCCTTAAAATCTGATCTAGCAGTTATTTCTTGTAGCCAAATGCCACACAACTTAAATAAAATAATGTGTGTATATATGGGCTATAGAACACCCTTGATGAAATAAACAATTTCAATATATTTTCTCAAGTCTCTTTATTTTGGTCACAAACATAAGCTTAAAGACAAAAACAAAACAAAATAAACCCATGTGAGCAGTAACAAGGAACCATTGTAGACTTACTTCAAAGAAGCTTATGGCCATGGTATATCTGACAGGAACTTCGGGGTCATGACAAAGGCAGAAGAATATAGAATAAAGTTCTAAATGGAAATTCTTTGGATCCACGAAAACAATCATGGCCTGTGGAAGGATAAAGTCCTTTTTTAACTACACAGCTAAAGGATGACACTAGAAGAGATTATCCAATGAACTTGAGAGATAACAGGTTGTTATTTTAAGGAGGAAGTGTGGAGGCTTTGTTGGCCTTGTTAAAACACAGGCACCAGACAAAATCCAGAGTTGAGAACTAAACCAAATTTATTTATCTTCCAGACATGCTGCAGGCTGTTTTTCTGAAGATAAGGACTAAAACCATGAGATATAAAACTTCAGATTTATAAATATTGTTAATATTTCTGTACTGTAGCAAAAACTGCAAATGAATACTTCAAAAACAAAGAACATTTTAGCAAGCAACAAAGCAAGAATCTGAATTTTATATGATTGTGTTTGTACATACCTTGGTTTTGCTCAAATAAACCAACAGATGTCTATCTACATACAGCGTGCTTGCCTTTAAAAGGCAGAAGAAAAAATAGTTGTCTACTGGCTCTTGGTGCAAACAGGTTTTCATTGAATACAAATGCAGAATGTCAAAATACAAAGTAGATTTACAGAAATATGACTGGTGTATTTAAAGACCTCACAAAAAATTGAAAAGACTTTCTGTACTCAGACAGGAACATGACTAAAACATCAACCTCAGCATCCAGTTTCAATCTCCAACTCCCTAGAACGATGTGACACACAGTGGATGTGAAAGTGTAGATTGAACTGGTTTGAAACTGAGGACTCTGTTTCACAGACCTTTTCCCAAATCCTTTGTGCTAAGCATTTGGAGGAAATGTGTAGGAAAGAATAAGACTGGTAAACTCTTAGAACACCATCTTCTCTGTCAAAATTTGCCAATAATTTTCTGAGGCTCTGCAAAGAGTAGTACCTCCTGCTAACTCTTTTGGACAACCTCACTGATATTTTGTAGGAAAGAACTAAAATTTAGCTAACAATGAACAATTTGGGAATAACTCCTATATCACTTGTGTAGTCCTATTTGGTGAACCATATGCACAACACAAATTAATATTAAACCTTAAATTAATATTACTTACTGGAAAATTGTAAGCACAGTTCTTCCTCACTGAAATATACTTCTTTTCCTGTTCAAGAGTTTGCAGATGTAGTTGATTGTCATTATGCCCATTTTCCTGCTGTAAACCCAGCGTGGAAAGCTTCTTATAAAATTCCAAAAACCGCAAGTGCTGTTCAGGAGTAAAAATGCCTCAAAAAAAGAAAAAAAAAACAAAAACCAAACAAAACAACAAACTTTCCTCATTACAAATGCTATTAATAATGTACTCAAACAAATCTTATTTTAAAATATATCAAATATCTTGATCTTATCACTCCTCTCCTTCCCACCCCCCTTGAATCTAGCAGAGCATAAGCAGTACACACAAGCACTCAGAACAAACTGGAACATAACTAGCAAGAAGAATTCAAAAACTACAAGTACATTAGTAATAGGAGAATAATCAAGGAAAGGCTCAATTTTGTATTCCAGAGAGGGAGGAAAGCTATCAGTGATTGATATCAAAAAGGCTGAAATGCTTAATTATTTTATTTTCTTTTTCAAATTCCACCAGTATCATCATCTGGCTGAGTGCAATTAATAACTCTGACAAATATTCAAGCTTTAGGTAGAGAAGCAACAGGTCAGTGGATCTTAAATGAGAGGTTTTAAAAATGGGCAGTCAGATTTGTTTCATTCCAGTATTCAAAATACTTAAGTACTAGTTGTTGAAATCTTAAGTAAGCCAAATAACAGAATAGAAAATGGCTGAAGCGGCATTGATATTCAATAGCCGGAGAGGGAAAGGACAAGCCATATAATTAGGTAAGTCAGGTCACTTCACACGTTTGAAAAAACTCAAACAAAAAAAGAAATTAAAAAATCTACTACTAAATACCAACACACACATAGACCTACATACACTACCCTAAAAAATAGCAGTAGCCAACATGTCATAAGGAAAACTTGTCAAACTGATTCAATTTCATTCTAGAATGGGATAAAACGACCTGTGAATCAAAAGAGGCAGTAAAGGTCTTTCACAACAAGGGAAAAGTAATGACAGATTAAAAACTATAAAGGTGCTCCAAAACTGCTTGGAAAAACAACTAAGAGAAAATTACCCATGTACTACTGACAAGATAGGCCACTATATAAGGTAAATTCTATTCTTGTTGTGGCACTATTCAGCATTTTCATTGATTTTCTGGATGCTAGACAAGCAACTTGGCTTATTCAGTATTCTGAAAGCATCAAACAAGGACACAGACTGCTTATTCTTCAGAAGACAGAGTTTAAAATGATCTTCAGTAACTGGACATATGGTCTTAAAACTTTAGACTACTATTCCATTAGAACAGCAGTAAGCTACCATGCTTAGCCTGATCTGCATCACTGCACAAGGCCAGGAAAGAGAAAGACTAACTAGCTGCTAGATTTTTAAAAAAGGTAATTTTTCATACTGAAAAAATGTGAACATCAATATATCTGGCAAGACACATGAAGTAACCCTTTCACTTCATTCACCTGTACTAGGGCATAACACTTCAAGAAAAATATGAATTTGTGAGATGGAGTTCAGAGGCGAAAAAAGATCAGGAATTAGTCATTCAACCTAGAGAAAAGAAGACTGGAAAAACATGATAAACACAGGATGGACTGTCCAAGCTCTCTGAAAATAACATTTTGACACTGTGGAACAGCCATTTCAAGTGATCTGTAGTGAAGCAATGGTCACTTTGATAGTCTCTAACATAATCATGAAGGTTCATTTTAAAGAACTGTTGGAAAGATCAAAGGTTTTAAGAGTTTAGGGGGAAACTATAATGTAAAGCCATGATTCTATGCTGTTCCTCCACAGGAAATATATGGTGGGCAGTACTCTCAAGGAAAGTTGTGCTGTGCTCAAGTGAAAATTCAAGCATGAATTATGGGTCTAAAAATTATGAGTACAGATTTGGCCTCAGCTGCAGCTCGAGAAACCACCTGGCATTAGATCTCCTTTCTCTCCTGAAGTTCCTTATGGGCCACACTCTGTGCCTTAAAAAGGAGATCAAGCACAGAAACGAGCAAAGTTAGCATCATAATGTTTTTAAAAGTTTCTAGTTTCAAAAATTCAATCATCCAAATCACAAGCTCCAGAACACCCAAATAAATCAGTCAAACCAATAAAGATAAAACACTATGTTGCTATCTTTGACCCTGTCTAAAAAACCCAAAAACAACAATAAACAATATGCAGATGGTAACCCTAGGAGGAAATTTCCAAAATCTAACTAACTACCATTTCATTTGATACACTCGATTCTGGATATTTTCCAAGGGGCTCAAATTCTTCAATGCTCCCTCATTCTTAAGATTTTTAAAAAGAAATTAAATCATACCATATAATCCATTACACAGTTTCCCTAAATGGAAAGATAAAGAAACTAGGATAGATTCATCTGCTTTGAAGGATTTTTCACAGAATGATTTCACTAATGGGAGAACAGTTTGACTCCGATCATCTGAAAAACAAAAAAGTTTTAGAGTTAGCCATTCATCAACATTTTAAAAAGAGCACAGAGACTGAACTTCTGTAATAAATTAGGAAAAATTTCATTTAACATTCCCGGGATTACTTCTGGCAGGCACTCACTGAAGGTACAAAACAAGAGGTAGAGAGAATGATCCTAAATTTAGTACCTTTCCTGTTATGTTCATTTGTTTGCTGGTTGTTAGTGAAAAGACATGCCCCAGTAAAGGATGAGACAGAGAATAAATAGTCACTACCTTCTCCCTTCACCAAGCATATATATAGAGAGAAAGAATACTGCAGTATTCCTACAACAAGTTTTCCTCCCATTATAGGAATACAGGGAGATCAAGACTGAACATGACTATGACAGCAAATGGAAAAATCAGGATATGCTGCAAGTTAATTTTTTAAACCTACTGAGAAGTGCTTCAAAATTTTTTGGTATACAATAAATTCACAGAGAAACAAAATAATTAAGGACACAGGAAAGAAAAGAAACAATTTAGAAACTAAGGCCAAAGCCAAACTCTGCATCCTTATAAAATACAGGAGCAAATGTGTGAAGAAATTTATATCTTTGGACCTATTTTAAATAAAATCATTGTACTAAAATGTTTGAGTTTCAAAGGGATCATGGTTTTTTTAATGGTAGATCAACAGCAAAATTCAACAAATAATTGTGGCTGAACAAAGTAAAGTTGGCCTGAAGAAATACTTTGATATTATGGGAGAGAAACTCTAGGATGTAATTTTGGGTCATCTACCTTCATAAGTGTTAATTTTCTAGTTCAGCCATAAAAGCAAGACCCACGCAAACCCAATTTCTAGAAACATTCCTTAAAAACCTGTAAATAATCCAATTGCTTTCTCTAAGCCTCTTACAGTAACTCAAAGCAGTAGTTACAGCAGAGAGTGGGGAGGAGGAGTGAAGATTGAGAGGTGCAAAGAGAGGCACAAACTTGATAGCATCAATACAGAGAGTAAAGAATTAGAAAATTAACCTACCATCATACTTACTGACATAAACACTAACTGCTAAAAAGTCTATTTACAGTGTTCTCCACAAAATTATTTTTTTTCTTTTACTTATCCACTCCTCTATATGGCTTAAATACAGCCATATATTGTAGTAATTCATCACCAAGTTCCTGTGCAGTACATTTTTGTTGAGCTAATACTTTGCATTCTGTCTACTGATTGCACTACATTAATTAATTAAATACTAGCAACACAATATTCCCATAATTTATACAGTAATTTTACTCATTCCATTTAGGCATATTATATTAGAAACTTGGAATATGATAATTTATTTCATGGACAACTAGCTCACCTCCCTTAAAACTTTCTGCATATAAAGCACTGCAAGACATGAAATATAAGGAAATATAAAGGACAAAGCAATGATCAAAATAAAATCAGAAATGTCTGAATAGTGCAGTTGGAACAAAAAGCATTTAAATACATAAATACATTTAAATAAATAAGATGCACTAGAGCACTAAGAATTGGGCTAGTAACCTAAATTAAATTTATACCTGCATCAAACATATCAAGCAAATTCACTAAGGTCTCAAAAGCTGCCAGGCGTACACTGCTGCCCTCATCTCTTGCCAGTTCCACTAACTCAGGAAGCACCACAGTTTTTGTTAGTTCTGTCCTGCAATGTGAAGCAAACAGTCAAAAAATGAAACAATACTGCCACTGCAAAACAGAATTCTTCCTTGAAATAATCATTGAGATATTTCTTGGGTAGTCAAGAAGAAGAAACTGACAAAGTTCTAAGGAAATTAAAGTTAAATGAAAAACTTCAGTCAATCTCAGGACTTTTCTTCTTTGTCAACCAAAGAAACATGCAAATTTTAAATGCAAAACCTTATCATTAAAAAGTATTCAAATTAGCTCAAAATAAATTAGAGAAAATGTAGTCTGAAAAAAATCAAAGGACTCCAGCTATTCCACTGTATCACTAAGAAAATTCTTATGATCAAATATGCTTAATATGATGGTCCAAAGCCAAAATTTAATAAGTATGAGCCATGTTGGATTGAAGTGTCTGGAAATTTTATACATCAAAGATGAGTCTTCTTTAGAGAGAAAATCTACTGCTCAGAGAAAATGAGATTTCCTAACTAATCTAAACACTGGCTTTTGGCCTTGATTTAAAGTATTAAAGAAAGGGTTCTGCTTGTCCTTTTTACCTTGATACGTACTGTAGTACTAACATACTACTAATGCTTAACTCCAGCATGCTCAAATAAAAATGTTCAAAATATCCCTTCCAATCATACTAAAGCAGTAATAGCTGCCCCTTTTGTAAGTCAATAAACAATAATCTCTTCAAATGTTTATAATCAGCATCAAAGTGATTTGCACCTTACAGAGTTTATTGTACCTACCAGCACATCAAGAGATGTTAACAGTATGCTTCCAAGCAAATGATTAAAGATTCAGATAAAATTACGAGAAAAGGATAGATCATTTAGTGGCAATAACACTAACTAGTAAAAATAAGCATTTGGATTGTTGTCACATTATACCTTCAATATTTACTGGAAAATTTGATCATGTCTGTTTAGTTATTTTCTTAATTAGCTACTACCTATTCATCCTCAACATGACACAGTGGAATAGCTTCCATACTGAAAGAACTCAATATTCACCATTTCTCATGAGATTAAATCATCTAAAGCACTGAGAAGGGATTAAGTAAAAACTTCAGAGAGAGAACAGTCTATATGAATAAATTAATGCTAAATACAAAAGTTTGTGAGGAAAGAATCAAAGACAAATACACAGGACAAACCATTAATTGATAACAACATATTTAGCCCTATTCAAACCCACTATTCTAAGGCAGGGTAAATTACCAGTAATGCTGTCATTTGCCACTGCAAAATACCTATGTTTTTTTTAACTTTCAACTCCCAAGTAGAATAAGTGAAATTTAGTTCATTTTAAAGACACTAAACAGAATTAAGAAAATTTTCTTTCCAGTATGGTTACTTACTAGTGTAAGAGCTAATCTATCTCTGCTGTCTAGCACTGGATAAAGAATGTTAGTTGATAAATTTTCAATTCTGTAGAAGAAGTTACTGCTTTTTTTTCTCTGACAAAATAAAAGGTAGCGAGACCTCGGATTTTTAAATATTTTTTTTTTTACTCAGAGACCAATCCTGTGTGTAATTAACATTTTCTTCTATTAAGTTCCAGAATTTTTCAATCCTATATGTGAATATTGAAGGCCTTCAAGCTTCAAGCAGAAGTTGGTACTGAGCTGAGATTTGCTTACAAAAGCCATTTAGCATCCTTTCTCAAAACACTGCACAGTAATTATTAAAACTGCTAATACTAGTCAAAAATTTTAAATAAGCCAAATACCTCCAATGGATAATTGAGATAATTTCAAGAAGCTATAAATGAAGTCATTATTTACAAAAAACTGCTGGGTTTATGGTTCAGCAATTTTACTATAAAAGAGAAAGAAAAATCTAAAAGTGGAAATGAGACAACTGCCAACAGCCAATTACTAAGAACACATCTGTACATTCCAAATTCATTATTGAGTATGCATGAATTCAGCAATTTTAAAAGGCATTTTTAGGTTATCATTTTAGAGAAATAATTTGCATTTAACATCAGTCAGGCAAATTGCACTCACCCTATTCCTCGAGCTACATGTTCCAGTTGCCGACACATGCAAGTTCTAACTTCATATTCCACATCTTGGCACAGTGATTTTACGAATGGAAGAACCTCTCTTTTAATACTAAAAATGTGAACATTTTTTATTACTATATGGAACAAAAATATATAGAATCTATTGTGTAGTACTGGACTTTACTCACATATTACTTGTTCATCCCATGTATTACTAATTTATCACACACAGTAAATGATTTTTCTGATAATCAGATATTAGAAAAGAATATTGTACACTGGATGCAAATATGTGCTGTAAAGGAACAGGAAAAGGAATATTAACTGTCATTATCATTTGCTCATATTTCATCTACTATTTCTTATAAACTACAAAAATAGTAGGCTACTGTAGTGGAAGGCTGTCCTCATTTAATAACCATCTTCAGTCCAATTTCTGAACAGCCACTGAAAGAATAAAAAGATTATATATAAATGGAAATGCAAATCCCTATTAAATGTCTGTAATACCTCATCTTTGATATGCAGGTATCACCCAACACATAAATAGGAAGAAAGGAGAAAAAGCATTTAAGATTAAAAGCTTGAATATTGCAATGCCTTCAGGCAAGTAGACCAAGTATTCATGTAAACCAATGGCAGATACAAAATAAAAATTTTGATTCTGATTTCAGTAAAAGCACATATTACAACTTGGCAGAATCAGCCATTTTTTTTCCTGTCACTGCCCAAGGTTCTGTCACAAGAATTCATAAAATATCTCTATAAAAATCCTTATGTTATTGCAAAACTCATGATAAATATGTAGACACTAACAAGCAAATTTTCAAGTCAGCTTGCACAGCCTCCATTCATTCCAGTGAAAATTAATTTACTTCTTACAGAAAAATTTAGCCTCAAGTTTCAAAAACTGTACAGTCTCGAAGTTTTTAGAACACACTAAATTAGAGGCTACATTAAAAAAAAAAAAAAGACTTTTTAACTTGGAACACTGGAACAGAGGGTAGAAAAACTAATATTCCATGACAAGAACGAGATATAAATAACCTGGGAGTAACATCAAATAGAGAGTTTTTAATTACACTATAAATTTTATGAGGAAAAAGTGTGCCATTCTGAAGAAGAAAGTGAAGATATGCTTATATATTCCCTACTCCTGAGGTTAGGTATGTCTTCTGGGCCTGTACCAAGAGCCCTTCTGAAAGGAGAATGAGAGTGCATCCTGAATTTTACTCAGTCTGCCACATTCTGTACCTGAGGACCCAGCTCTCTTTTCAGGCCTCTGAACTGCACTCAGAGCTCTCAACCAGAAGAACAAGATGTCCCAGAAAATTCTGAGTTATCTTCTTAAAATGCAGTGGCTCTGCAGAAAAGGTGCTAAGACCTGTTTACTGCAATGAGGGTGTTCCTACTTCTGAACAGCAAGGAATCATGTTGAAGAAACATCACAAAAAATGTGATTATTATGGGTACTAATTAACACTACTTTATTTTCACATAAGGTTGCAAGTAATCCATAAAGTCACTTATTTCCATGAGAATGTAACATCAAATAAATAAATGCAACTGCTATTCTGACAGAGTCCTAGAGATCTGGAATATAAATATTTGGTAATATTCTAAAAAGATACTACTCCACCATTTTCATAAATTCTTGAATGTCCAACAAGTGTAGTCTAAACACCACATGAAGATCTAGATAGTTTCCTTTTGGGTGCTCCTAGTTGTTCTTCTTTTCTGTTGTGCTGAATTCTTATATTTTGGGGTAGATCAAAACTATTAGAGTGGACTTCCTCAGCTAGACAGTTTCTGGGCATTTAGTGGCCCACAGTGGATTTCTATTGTAATTCAAAGTCACGTTGTGCCGGACTGCCTGGATAGCAAAGACAGTTGGTGAAGTGGTCCTACATCATAAACCTGGGAAAACTGACCAAGGAATGTACCACACCAACTGCTTTGGGCACATGGGTGACTCAGATTTACTTTCATCATTGCATCCTCTTCTGTCCAGACTCACAGACACTGAATCTAAGGGCTGGATAGTACCAGGGAACAGCAGTAGATCCTAATACATCCACACTTCAATCAGGGATAGAAAAAACCAGATCTATATGCTGAATATGGTTACATAATAAAAGGTTAGGAATGGAATTCCTCTTTCTATGATAAGAAACTCTCAGGAGATGAAGCTGTGTTTTATGCCTGTAAGTAAGAAATTCATTGTGTGGCTTATTTTCTAGAAAAAAACCAATATGGAAGAACGGCATGAAAATGATATCCATTCAAATGTGTGAAAAAACAAACTCAAATTATAAAATTATGAACATCAGCAAGTCTGGACATGCTAGTTAAATAATGAAAGGGATCTGTGAAAAAATAAACATTTCATATTTGCAATAAAGGCTTCTTTTCTTGTA
This sequence comes from Cettia cetti, assembly GCA_013401135.1. Taxonomy (NCBI): domain Eukaryota; kingdom Metazoa; phylum Chordata; class Aves; order Passeriformes; family Sylviidae; genus Cettia; species Cettia cetti. The sequence goes on from VZUI01052764.1 coordinate 66,605, forward strand.
GTAGTTTTTGTCCACTAACAAAGAAATATTCATTTACACTGTGGAATGAAAATATATTGACAGTCTACTTACATATGAGCTTCAAATTTGTTAGCTACTTTTCCCATGATTTTACAACTAACTAAACGGGCCTGAAGCGTTTGAGAAAGTTGTGCTTTGGAAACAAGTGGATTCAGGATCTACATAGGAAAAAAAAGAAGAAATATGAGCAGTAAATTTGTCAGCATTAAATAAAGTATTCCTCTTCTCAAAAAAAATCTAGAAAAACTTAACCCAAATGTCATTAAACTTTTCACTGAATTAATCAGTACTACTAATAATGGCATCTAAGCACATTAGCAGTATATTTTGTTTAAATGACATCTTTGAAATTACATTGCAATTAGATTTTGAAGGCGACTAGAATAATTTCTCTCTGTTTATTTCCAACCTAATTTTTTATCTTTTAGAAGATGATTTTTAAACAGGTCTGGATTTTACTCTTATTTTAATGAGAATTTTTTATACTACACAAAAAATCTTATATTTAAACCTCCATATTGTTTTGAATTATAGACACAGTTGATATGTCTGTTGCAAAGCTTTTAATCTTAACAAAATATGAATATTTAAAAGTTAATAAATTAACAGACTGAAAGGGACGGTCATCATAACCTAGGGACAGATTTTCTTCTTCCTTCTTGAGCTACACAGTGAAAAATTAGGTGTTTGCAGTGCATTAGAGTTTTTGGTACAACAAGAACTACTGAAATACACTAAGGAATGCATCTTCAGCATTCAGTTCCATTTAGCAAATATTGGAATTTTACTCCAATAGTAAACAAAATGTAGTTTCTTCATGAAGACATAGAGTGAGATACTATAATGTAAACCAAAACAGGATGCAGGAAAAGATGTTGCTGAGAATACAAAGTGCAGTGGAAGTGTTACAGTAGAGCGTAAGTAAGTGTTGACTTCATTTGCTGAAGAACACTATTTTTTTAAGGTGACCTTTCTGTCTCACCTTTTTGCCCATTTGTCTCTTACAGTGTGTTCCACAACCATTACCATTTTCACAGGTATAGAACTGCCACAAATATGACCAAGGTGAATAAAACTTGCAGGGAAAAACAAATCTTACAATAATTAAATCTTACAATAATTAATATTCTTTTTTGTTAGCATGAGAGATTAGTATTACCTCGTGTCTAACAGTTTCTTTTGGTAAAGCTTCTATTACAGCAAGAAGAGTTTCTAACCATGCATTGCTGACACCTGTTTAAAAGAAATGGGTTATATGTGATGTCTTATATTGTACATGCGGCAACTAAACCAAAACACACACCAGTTTTACAAAATTTCTCTAAGTTTTTACACACATCTTCCAGGAGCTATGTACCTGAAAGCCACTATATTAACATTCAAGAATTCAGAGTAAGAAGTAGGATAGGTAAGATGCAAAGTCTGACTCCATTTGTTTTCACTTTCCAATTCCTATATAAAATTAGTAACTAGTCTGATTGCTTTATAAAGCTAATTTCCCTCATTTAGAAGCCCTGAAACTTTCTAGTTGCACAACAGGCCTTTTTTTCTCTTTGTAATCTAAAATTAGTGTCAAAGAAACTAAGAAAAAATAAACACAGAAGAAATATCAACCATCCTCCCTCCATTTTCTCAGTCACAAAACATTGGTACTTCAGGAGAAGCCCATACTCAGAAACAACTTTGAGATTTAATCCCTCATACAAAGTAAGAGGAGGTTTTTTGCTTCAATCAGAATTACATCTAAATATCTGTATGAAAGTGGTCATCATGCCAAAATCTTTTCATTCATGCAAGTCTAGATACAAAGTCACAGTGATCACACTCACTGTTGACACAGTATTGTAAGGTCACTAGGGAAACAAAACAAGTAGAGGTCATCAGCCATCACAGCTGTACAGCCCTGACCTGCATCTCTGTGTTCCAGGTTCTGGAGAATGATGTGTAGGAAGGAGTGGGAGTACGTATGAATGGACACCGACTCCTCTTGCAGAACAGTCAAAAAAGAAACAGCAGCTGTTAACTGCATTTCCACTCCTGCAACATGCAGAACCTCCTGTATAATTACAAATTATAACAATTTAGAGAGTGAGGTAGAAATGTACTGAAAGAACATCCAAATTTTTACATTCACTTTTAGAATATGCGACAATATGGGTAAACTACAAAATTTGCAGTTAAATTATTTTCTCTTAACAGCAATTTATTGCAGACATTAAATTTTCTTGATATATCATGATATATCATGAATCTTCTAAGAAAAAAGAAGTTACATTATTTTTTGTGACTTTAAGTTTTATCAATGCAATGTGTGGATTTTTCTATTTTACAAAATAAGGGGTAGAAACAGACAGCCAACAATTGCACTTCTGCTGTTTATGCACATAAATTAAAATGAAGTATTTCATTCATTCATACAAAAATAGCAGAAGGCAATTTAAATTTCATCCCTTGACTAACATAGAATGCAAATGAAAAGTACATATACATAGTTATAAGAATAAAACAAGATACACTAGAATATTTATCTAGCTAACTAAACATTAAGTACTTCTGAGCTCTGACACACAAGAATATCATTAATTAGGCTGCCTTTAAAATCATCCATTCAAAAGTTAAACAAAGTTAATACGTTGAAATGAAATGGAATATTACTATTTTTTAATTTAAATACAGGCATATTAAATTTTAAATTTCAGATTTATGCACAGACGTTGCAGGATGCAATCTTTCACATAGCATTCATTGTAAGTATTGGTAATTGTAAGTATCTATCAACTAAGTGAACATTCTGTTGTCTACTTTTCTAAGTGTGTCTTTTTATTTCATGAGAAAATAAAAAGTTCATTATTCTACTACTAGAGCATTATACTAATTTTACAAGTGATTCCAAATTCAGTAGGAGTCTAAAGCCCACATTTCCTACTTAGCACTTTATATTTGTGGTTTTGATTCTTTTTTAAAGTGCTTGATATGAACAGTGTTTTCTCAGATCACTTGCCAAAAAGCAAAAATAAGCTGGACATTTAATTGAAAATAAAAATAAGCCTGCATCAGATTAAAAAAAAATCTATATATTCATTTTGCACCTAAGTGCATGGTTGCTTAAGTATTGGACTTTTCACTCAGTTTCAAACTGGCTGCATGTCCGGGTCCCGAGTGCTGGTAAATGGAATTCCATCCAGTTGGAAGCCAGCCACAAGTGGGGAACCCCAGGGCTCAGTGTTTGGGCCAGTCCTGTTTAGTTTCTAAATGAATTTCAGGGCCAAGACCAATGGTCGAAGGTTCAACAAAGGCAATCACTGGGTCCTACACCTGGGTCACACAAACGCCATGCAGTGCTACAGGCTGGGGACAGAGTGGCTGGAGATTGGGGTTCTCCACTGAAAGGGTGGTCAGGCATTGGAACAGGCGGCCAGGGATGTGGTGGAACCACCATACCTGGAATGTTCAAAAGGCACATGGATATGGAACTTGGGGACATGGTGAAAATGGAGGTGCTGTGTAAACAACTGGACTTGATAATCTTAGGGCTTTTCCAAATTTAACAACTCTATGACTCTAAGCATCTCGTATCAGAGGAATTTTGCTGAGAAAATAGTTTGCAAAGAACATCTGAGAAATTACTATCTGACTTCATAAAAACCAAGCTTTTCTTCTACAAATGTCAAAACATTTGTATACGCAAATGTACAATTATTAGCTCATCTTATTTCAAGGAGAACCATAACTTATCTCTCAAGACCTGCCTCAGTTTACAACCATGTTTCTTTCTAAAGGGATTCTCTGTGTTCATGCTCTGTAAATGAAAAAAAGAAACAGCACTGTGCTGCTTTCCAACAAAATATTTGCATTCAACACCCACGGAAACCACCTTCTTATTTCCACAGACTTTGTCCTTGTTCTGCAATTACTCTTACAGCCACAGCCAAGAAAGAATAAGGACACCCACCAATTCTGTATTTTGAATATTTTTGGGATCAGAATACCTTTCTGATCCATACTTTTCTGGGATTCTGGCTTACACTTGTTCAAAAAAACATCACCAAGAGAACAAAGAGCACTATCTACACACTAAAGATGCTAACACAGAAGTGCAGACCAGAAAATTATGGAGCAGTGCAAGATTAACAGTTGGACATGATGAACTTAAAGGTCTTTTCCAACCTAAATAATTCTGTGATTCTATGAATTCAGTTTTCCGTACATATTTACTTTGTACGCAATACAATCAGGGTTACTTACCAACAAACAAAGTTTCCAAATAGTCTCCTCCACTGATCCACATAACTCTGGATAGTCATGTGTGAGAACACATTCTCTGGATGTGCCTCCTCATGGACCTCGGGAGACATCGAAACATAAATTTCTAGACTGCTTACACACCTGCCTGCACCGATGTTTACACTCAGAACTGTATAGTTCCGCCTTTTGAAATGTATGAGTCTCCTCCTTCCATTTTCATACAACCCAAGCTGAGTAACTTAAATTTACTTAATATAAATTTATTTATTTAGAAAGTAATATATTTTGCTGTACATGGATAATCCACAAATTTTCACTCCAGACCAAAAAAGCTCTCCCTATCTTTTTTAGACAAGTGTATTTAATGGAATTTTTGGGTATTAGCACTTTCTTAACTATTCTAATGTCTACAAGTTAAACTCAGGCATCAATTTAGAAAGCCTGGTTTATTCCATTAATTGAAAAAAAGAAAATTCACTGCAAGTTTAAATGCACATTTTGTCCAGCAACAACAGAATTCTCTTGAAAGAATGTTGCAAGCAGAGACATAGTCAAATTTTAGTCATTGCATTGGTATGATAGCAATTTTTATTTAAGACTAAAAGACCCAGAAATAATGGAGATTACAGAAGCTCAATGATACAATGAGAATGGACATTAAAATTCATGTTAGGTATAAGGAAGGATGAAAATCACCCCACCTTTTCCTAAACTATAAAATCAGCTACGGAAAAGAAAAGCTTTCAAGAGGAGGCTGATATATTAGGAAAATAGGTACCTATAGAATGAGTTTGGAACTAATCAGACAACACTAAATAAAGTCTAATGTATACACAACAAGAAGAATCAGCATAGTTCGCTGCAATCACAGCATTTGGAAAAATATTTATTAGTCATGCAGATAAACACCTGCAATCTCCCTCCATCACTTTTGGTTGCAGAGCCCAAAGATGGAAAGCAGGAAAAATACTACTAACATCATTTGAAAAGAGTCATTTTGTGCACAAAGAGAAATGCTTATAAGAATGTCTAAACTTCCCCTAAATCTACATTTCAATGACTTCCAAGGTTCATGAGGAGGTGCATGCAGAAATCCAGAGTGGGGTTCTCTATGCAGAAGAACACACACAAAGATGCAACTTCATTTTAACAACAGAATTTTTTAAAAAATTTCCTAATCTCATTCCTACATTAACATCTAAATTATATACCGTATGTTTGCTTAAATAGCATAACCAAAATACTGACAATTAATTCAATAACTAATTATGTATGTTACATTTATTGATATATTGATTTTAGTCATACATAAAACAGGTTAAATATAGTGGCTTTTATACAATTTAAGTTAATTAGATTTCACAGAATGATAAGCAATTTACATACACCCATTTCTATATTTCTAGAAGTAACCAGGTTTATCAATTTTTCCTAAATTAAATACAAATTTGCAATGTATTCAGACTAAACATTCCTTGCATTTATTTCTTTCTTCATCTGCTTTACCCTCAGCTCTAATAAAAACATTAATTTTGCTTTGGGTGTCTACAAGTATGCTAAATAAGTACACTGGTTTCCTTATGCAATTATATGGTGACAATACTTTCAAATAAACAGCCCTCTCAAACTAATACACAATTAATTTTTCATTTGCCAATTTGATTTCACAAATGAAACTACTCCCAACCTAAAGAAGTAGAACCTAGTGCAGTAATTTAATCTAGTTTATTTTCCTGCAATGGCAGATTACATTTGCAAGACTCTAATCGCAGTTGAGTTCAATTATGCCTTTACAGACTATAAAGGTTTCTATTTAATGGTCATGATGATTCCTCCAATAAAAACAAGGTTAAGGAAAAAAAAAATAGGTCAAGTTAATGATTTCAAAAACTGTACTGCACATGGCTACAACATCACTTCTATTACAGATAAATATTAGATAACAGAACACCATTGAAGAACTGGCTTTATAATAGCATTGCCACAGAAAGGAAGTTAATTCATATACCTTCCACAAAATTTCAGTTTATAAGGCTTAAACTTGAAAGGAATGCTTGGGTTTAGACTGGGCTCATTATATTTTACTTTTTTACCTCTGTCTGGAGCCCATTAACTTAGGTTTCATTTATTTTATCATCAAGGAAGGCACCCAGTTTGGGTTTAAACAACACTGTAAGATGAAAACCATACTACTTTTCTCAGTAATTTGGTCAAAGATTGATTGCATTTATTATTGAAGTTGTCTGATTCATTTCAAATATTTCTATCTTCAATTCCTAATGCTTATTTCTTCATATACTGTTTTCAGTTGAATGTGTTTAGTATTATACAGGAAAATACTTTTACAAACTAAGTACAGCCTGATCAAAGATCACACTGAAATCCAACTCCCACTGTACAAATACGTTCCAGGCTCTAGGCCCTATTCATGCAAATGATCATAATTTCAGATATTTTCTTCATCTCTACATAAAAAGACTTAAAACTAGAATAAAAAACTGTATTCCCATACTAGACTTTTTATTGAAGGCAGGCCAAGACCAGCACTTCTCTACAGCCTGACAAAAAAGGGTAGAAAATCCCCAGTGTTTCCTATTCCTCCTTAATTTCAGGAAGAATTCTGCTCTCAAAGTAGAAAACCAGAGGCAAAAATGGATTCAGTATGGTAAGCATAAAAAACCAAACCAACTTTTCTTGAAGCCAGCAGGACGGTTTCAAAAGATTGCATTACATATGTCAAATAATGTGGTTCTAACTGCAAATATTTGGTGCAAGTTGAAGGGTTACCAATTACTTTGCAACTTCAAGTCATTGTTCTCAAAGCACTTTTACACTCATACATATTTAAGCAAAATGGCTATTGACCTGCATCTTATAGCACAGAATGCAATCAGAAGCACTTTATTGTTTTCTAAACAATCTGTCAGTCTGTACCAGTCCTTAGTCCTGAGGAGAGCTATTTCTTGACCATTTGCTGAATCTAAATAATCAGAAAAAAAGTTGGAACAGTTCCTATTAAGAAAGAGAAGTCTCCTGAGATCCCAGATGTCTCAGGAGATAACATGAAGTTGAGAGGTGATATCTGATATTCACAGAATGCTTGAACTGAAAGGGTCTTCTGGAGGGCATTTTGTCCAATCCCCCTGCTCCGCTCTGGCAGGGCCAGTTACAGCTAAGACAAGACCAGACTGCTTTTGAATACCTCCAAGGAGGAAGAAAATAACATCTCTAAGCAACTTGTGCCACTGCTCAGTCACCCTCACAGTGAAAAACTGATTCCTGATGTTCAGAAGAAACCTCCTGGGTTTCTGTTTGAGCTCACTGCAACAGCAGTTGCAGTTCTGTCTGTCACTGGGTACCACTGGAAAGAGCCTGTCTCTGTCCTTGCTTTGTCAGGTACTTGTATACATTGATAAGGCCCTCTCCAACTCTCTTCTTCTTCAGAGGTCCTAGGGGTCTTTAACACTATTAAGTTTTGCATTTGCATTTGTGATTTAGTTTGTTCTTATTTGGCTAAGGCTGCTCCTTAAACCACACCTTAAATGAACTTGTACGTTTCTTCTAGGCATGGGTTCATATCTGGGACAGAGTGGAATAAAGAGACAGGTATCTTCTCCACAATCACAGAATCATAGAATGGTTTGGGTTGGAAGGGACCTTTAAAAGTCAGCTAGTCCACCCCCACAGCAATGAGCAGGGACACCTTCCACTGTACCAGGTTGCTCAGAGTCCCATCCAGTCTGACCTTGAACATTTCTAGGGATGGGGCATCCATAACTTCTCCAGGCAATCTGTTCCAGTGTTTTACCAACCTCATGTTGAAAAATTTCTTCTTTGTATCTTGTCTGAATCCATCCTTCTTTAGTTTAACCCCGTTGCCCTTTGTCATATATCAAAAGGCACTGCCAAAAAGTTTGTCCTCATCTTTTTAAGAGCCCTCTTTTAAGAATTGAAAAGTCAAAATAAGGTGCACCCAGAACCTCCTCTACTCCAGGTTAAACAACCTTTATGAAAACAACCTTTATCCTTTATGAAAACATATCTCTATATAAAATTACTATATAACATTACATGGTCAGCATGCATTTATCACAACTAGCAGTGACTTACTAAAAATGTGGAGGGCAGAACATGAAACTGCATAGATAATCAACCATTATGATGGATAGTCCTCAAAAAGAATACTCAAAAAGCTGTCAAAATACTGGTAAATCTTAAGAACATTTAAGTAATAATAATTCTGCTTTTATTTTTTTCCTCTGTTGTAACAACTTTAAAAGAACTATAATAGCTGTAATACTTTGTAAGTTCAGTGCATTAATGCAGAAGACCTACTGGACCTCCTAGAGACTGAGTTTGCAATAAAAGTGGGATTTTTATTTTCTTTGTTAAAATACTTAAACTAGCAGAAAAAGATACATTCACACTTCAATACACAAAACTTACTCTGATTTTTGGTAAAACTCGACGAAGTGTTTCTGCAGGATTCTGTCGCATAAGGACTGGAAGATTTGCCACCACACTTGTTCCTTGGATATCCTGACCAGAACTTACAAAAACACAAACATACAATACATTACTTACTATGATGATTACAAGCTTACAGCTTTCATTGAAAAGAATAAACCTACCCTACTCAGGTTTTTCATGCAAGCAAAGAGAGGCCTTTTTTTTTTGTTGTTTTTTTTTTTTAATAATATGTGGTAGAAGACCACATTTAAAAATATCAAAAATATCAACCTATCAAGCAATTATATAATTTCCTACATGGAATGTTTTAATTTTTAGTGTAGCTTTGCATAAAAAAATACGAAACTTTTGAAAGATCTTTTTAAACCAGATGATGAAGGCAGTGGTTTCATGGAATCTTTTGCCTTATAGCAATACAAGGGATAAACCATAGGAAGGGGGCAAATAGAAGATATACATGAAAACAACATGCAACATACAACATTTTAACAGAAATCTACCATTATTTCCTTTTGTAGGGAAAGCTGTCAGATGTATAGCCACATGCACACAAACATTATTAAAAAATGGAAGCAAAACCTTGATTAAATTACAGATCTTGTACCCTTCTCCTCATTCTGTCTCTCTCAATGGTGTCCCACAATTGAAAAAGGAAACAAAAACAAAGCAGGATGGGAATGAAATGGTAGGCAGCAATGAAAAAAAAGTATGAGGTGAAAAGAAAAATTACTCAAGATCAACTCCTAGAATAGAATCAGAAAGCAAGAGGGTCTGGATGCCAAAATTAAACTAAAACTAAACATCAACACATCCTTTTCCTTTGGCAAGGCATGCATATCTTTGTGTTATCCAGTAGTGATGCAAAAAGCCAAGATAATTTGGAGAAGCTATTTAATAGAAATTTTACTCATTTTGTTTCAAGATGGAAGAAACTGTAACTGCTAAAAATATGTGAACAAAATGCTACTTTTATCCATCAAAATGTAAAAAAAAAAAAAAAAAAAAAAAAAAAGGAAGCATTTCCCTTTAAACCAGAAATTCTTAGTATCTGGCTTGCTGCCAATTAAGAATGTGAAGCAGGAGGCATTTCAACACCTACACAGTCTGTAATTTTCCAACTGCAGAAGATTTTTCTTCTATTTCTACCAAAAGAGCTGCACCATAGATTTTCCTTAAATATTGAAGACTTCAGAATTAAAGTGAATTATTGCTAAATGCTCAGATGTACACATTTTTGTACTAATAAACAAATTAAAATAAATGCTAAATCTTTTCTTCAAAGTCACAGTAAGCCCAGCATTATGAAGGCACTATGCCTTTATTAACAGTGCTAACTATAGAAGAACACAACAGAGCCCTATACTTAGAAGCAATTCAGCTCAGCCTCTTTTATACCAGCAAAATCCACATACCATTTAAATACAAAACTTCAGGACTCATCTTCTGAGCTCATCCTACAGGAGATCCCAGTGACTTAGCAATGCTGGGAATCCTCATGCAGGGAGGGAAGCTCTCGGGCCCCAACACTCCTGTCTTAATACCTCCTTCCTCTGCTGCTTGCTGCTGGCCAGTGGTACCAGACCTGTCCAACTGAAAGATCCTTTGCAAAGCACTTTTCAAACACTTCTCAAGCACAAGCACAGAATTAAACCTTTTCCCTCTAGCCCCTGCATTTGCTTTTACTTGTTTCTTCTACCATCATAAAATGAACTCCACATATTTGTGATGTCTTGAGACTGAAGCAAATCCTCCTAGAAACCATTACAAACATATGAAGACAAAAACCTGCCTGTGAGTAGTCAGCCTGGATTTGTGAAGGGGAAATCAATCTTCACCAGCCAACTTGACAACATGATGACTGGCTGAGATGGTAGAAGTCGTTTAACTTATTTTGGCAAGGCTGTTGACATTGTCTCCCATCATATCCCCATAGATAAACTGATGAAGTACAAGCTGGACAAATGTAAAGTGGTGCGGACTGAAAACTGAGTGAACTATTGAGCCTGAAGGGTTGTGATTAGTGGCAAGGAAGCCAGCCACAGGTGGTTTACCTTGTGGTTTACCTTACTGAGGGCAATAAAGTTTTCATTAATGGCCTGGGTGTGGGACAGAGTGCACCCTCAGAATATGTAGATGACACAAAACCAGGAGGAGGTGCTGACAGATCAGAAGACTGGTGACTCAACAAGCTGGAGAAACAAATCAACAGGGATCTTACAAAGACCAACAGCAGGAAATGCAAGTTCTGTAGCTGCGGCAGAACAGCCCCATGCACCAGTAGAGGCTGGGGGCCAGACAGCTGGGAACCAGCTTGGCAGGAAAGGACCTGGAGGTCCCAGAGGACACAAAACTGATCCGGAGCCAACAATGGATTTTTGTGGGAAAGGTAGCTGACAGCATCCTGGGCTGCACTTGGGAGCATCACCAGCAGCTCAAGGAACATGATTATTCTTCTCTATTCAACACAAGAATGTCACAGACAGACAGCGGCGAGTTCATCGCCGTATCTGTGCAGAAGCTTAGACAACAGGGATTTTTAATCTTGAGAAGAGAAAGCTTGGGGCCTTATTTGATATGTATAAACTCTGATGTGAAACAGTAAAGAAGAGAGAGGCAGATTTTTCCCAGTGGTGTCCAGTGATAGAATGCAAAACAATGGTAACAAATTCAATACACAGGAAATTCTATTCAAACCTTAAAAAACCCCACCAATTCTTCTGCGTTAGAGTATTCAAATATTGGAATGAGTTGCCAACACAGGTGGTGCAGTCTCCACCCATAGGATTCAAAATCCTGAGTTCAGGACAAGACTCTGAATTTAATGCTCTAACTGACACTACTTTGAGATGATCTCCAGAGGTCTCTTCCCACAACTATACTATGACTAGATTATGTTCAGGGCATGTGTTGCCAATTTTGCAAACTTTCATGAAGCTCAAGGAAGACAATACAATTTCTTACATTAATTTTTACATTAATTTTTAAAGCATTTTTAAAAACAGATTCCACAAGATAAGAACAACGAAAATTTTAAAAGTCCCTGGGTACTCAATTAGAAACATTTCTATCTGGAAATGGATGGAAGGACTACAACTTCTTCTGCAGCATGAAGAATGAAGATTAGTCACTGGATGTACTGTGAGGCAATATTACCACAAAGAATTTTGAAAAAGAGAAGATAGATTTACATTTCTCTCTCCTTCATTCACACTAGCCTACAAAACATGATGGCAGGAGCAGAATACAGTGTTGTAAAGAAGACTGAGGTACAATGTTTCTTCTACCTGAAGCTCTGTTTGTGCAGAGGCTTTTCTTCCACACCGTGGTTAACTGTACCAGTTCAGCAAAAATGATTTGTTAAATAGCCATTGTTTAATCAACCACTGAACTCTGTGCTCTGTATAAACAGAAGTTCTGATGAATGGCTGCACAGAATTACAGTGTTAACTCAACACCCCTTAAGTGACATTATTTTCAGTCCAAGATTCTATAATGTTCTATGTTGGTCCAAATCTAAATTTGCTGAAGTAAAAATTTAGCAATTCCAGTGACTGAGGGATTAGAATACCACAATTTTTTAAAAAAATTATTAAAGTATTCCATAACTAACTGGGTATTAGGAAAATGACATTCACAAACACTCAAACTTGAAAAAGGTTGTCCACAGTTGTGGGAATCTCTGGACACACTCATAACTCATCCGCACAATGTCTTGAGCAACGTCATCTAACATCAAATGGCATCAGACTTTGAAGTTGGCTCTGCTTTAAGCAGGACATTAGACCAAATGACTTCCAGGGGTCCCCAACCACCTAAACTATTCTGTGACTGGGATTCATAAATCCTAGACTTCATTTCCTATTTGCCTAAAAGCTTAGTATCTGACAAGATTTAGCCTTTTCAGAATTATTCAACTTCATTTCTCCCTCTAGGATTTCTGTTTTCCTGTACAATCTACTGTTGCCAAGGCAAACTAGAAATCCAGATAAATATTTCTGTCAATAACATAAAACTTTGTGGCTCATAAGACTTCCTTTAAGAATCACCTTTAGTTTATTGTGAAGATTTTTACATAGCAATCTTCCCTATGCAGGTGGGTAGACACAAATTTAAACCCATTACGCTGCTTTCTAGGTACTGCTCTTGTTAATGAAAACTAACACTTTCATATGATTTTTGGGGTTTTGAGGGGGTTTTGGGTTTAATTTTTTTCTTTGACTGAATAATTTTAGGTTTTTAGTAAAAAAAAGGAGAAAAATCTAGAAATTGCAAACATGTCTTGTAATCACAAATATTGATGTGTCATTTCATGACTAGTTTTCATTTTATTCTGAAGTGAATATTCCTTTGATAAAATACAACCCAGTATTTTCTGTAAAAGTACAATGCTTTTTTACACTCGTGTAAAGCAGTAACCTTCCTTTTATTTCATGTGAGGTATGCTTACATTTCAATTACACTTCTTAAACATAAATTATGTAACATTAGTGTCTGAACATCTATTTGACATTTATTGTAACAAGTACATTATAAACAGATTCAGTCCCATGGAAAGATCTGTTATTTTGTTAAAGTAACTTCCTTTAAGATCCTCAGTTGAACAAAGACTGAGAATTGTGAGAACATAATTATTAGCACAGTCTTGAATCTATGTATTACAAGGGAGTAATTCTGCAGTACATCCAGGGTAAATTAGGAGAAGAGACTTAAAGGTATTTCTTTAGGAGAAGACACTTTATTTTTAGGCTCCTATAACTTTGCTGAAAATAAGAGAGAATAAAATTAATCTGAAAATTTAACTCCACAATAATATCAATTTTCAAGACATCAGATGTCCTAATAATATCATATGCTGAACATCTCCTTACAATTGACATTGCAGTCCTTTCCTAGTAAAATCTAATTTTCAAAACCAGTTTCTCGTTTTGATCTTCTGCTTAAGAAATATATGTGCCCATGATCATTTTAGAGCACATCTGCATAAAACCTACATGGTCTACATCGATAAGAAGAAACTAATCTGATTTTAGTACCTATCTGAACTTGTACCACTACATGTGAAACCTCTACTGTAATTAAAGTAAGAACCAAACCCCAAGATTTAACTGCATGGTAGTTCTGTATTCATAGCAACCTTGTTTACCAAGACAGGTCTGGGCAACTGAAGTCTCTTATTTCTGTTTCCTTGCTGAATATCTGTCAAAGAGAGATAGGAGAATGTCTAACTCATACAGATACACCTTTCTGTTTCTGAACCAAAACAAATACATTATAATGACACAATATTTTCTTTCTTCCTAATATCATCAATTTCTATGAGTTTATACAGTCATTATTATGACTAAACATTGAGGTTTTCTCCCTTGAATTTTAAGAAAAGTTTCGAGAATGTAAGAAGTGCCCCAAAGGAACACATTTTTCCTCACAAATATTACCCCAGTATCAACATTACAATCTCCTAGAAGATAAATGTTTCTTCTTCCTTAGAGAGCCTATAACACGTATTGCATTTTGTATGGTTTCTAGGTAGAATTCATTTTGGCATTTTTTATTTTGAGACTGAATGTGAAGAACAAAGCCAGTCTTTTTACTTCAAGATCAAGATAATACCATTTCCCATTCCGAGGTGATATAGTAAAAATGAGCTAGGAGCTGGTATTATCTTTCATTCTGCCAGTCTTCATTCACTGATCCAGAATTTATAATTTTCACATTCAACAAGATTTGTCATGTTCACAGCATGCATTATGTGCTATAAGAAGTCTTCTGAAAAAGTACAAGGTCTGTAATTTTTCTACACTCAAAGTGGAAAAAAAAAAATCACAGACGTTAACTGAGTTCTAGAAGGGTAAATTACTTCTGTTGACCTAAATTTCTCTTATAGTCTAATTTAGACATGGGATATCTTTTCATTTGCCAGTCTTATTTTTTCTATCAGTATACTTAAAGCACACAGAGAGGAAAACGTTAAATGATCTAATAAGTACTAAAATCTACTTAGAGTCTTCTTCAGCTTGTGGGTCTCACCTGCGTGGAGCATTATAAACAACAGATCCCAAAGCTCCTACTTTATTACTGTGTGTATTTCTATCATGCCTTCTCAACCTTACAGCATATTCCATCTTCTATCAATACTTTTTTTGATAGCAACTCTAATCTAACAGTCATAGAATTTCTAAATAGTCAGAATTTCTAAGAAAAAAGAAAGCTGTAGCTGTATATTTCAACCTCTCCTTTCTAAACTGACTCACAGGTCTAAAAAATTGTTTATTTTTTCAAGATTTATGGACAGCTCTAACAGAAGCTGCCACTTCACCTCAACCCTTGCTATTAGTCTCTTCAATCATTTAAAAACAAATTATGCTATGCTAAATTCACTTGCAATTCCTCTGCATGCTATTAAGAAAAGCACATTAAAGGTTAGGAAAGCAACTGTTAACTGGTCTTTCTGCCTATATCTGCTTAGCTTCATAAAAAAAAGACCTTTCTGTATATGCAAGAGTTGAAGACCACAGTAAAAGCCTTTTAAGAATTAAAGTATAAGTGGAACTCCTTACCAATCTTTCCAAAAATCAAACTTTTTAGAATAGGCTTATAGTTCCTATAACAAAATCTTACTAACAGTAAAACATAGACAAATGGCAAACAAAATATACTTTATACATGAGTTGACCAGCCCTTTTCAAAATCACAGAGACTGGATCAAAAGAAAATGCAAATGTAAAAGACCCATAGAGACGCTCTAAATAACACTGAGTACAGAGTGAAAGTACAGGATATTAGTACAGTGACTAAATGAAAAGCCACAAGAAAATAAAAATAAAAGAGGGCAAAGAGAGGGTTTAAAGCTTTGGATCACAGCATTTTCCTCATATGCAAGTAAGCCATAACGAGATATCTGAGATTATATTAGATATGATGTGTATCTATTTACAATATCTAGATATCTGCATTTTATATAGAGTAGAAACACATCATATCTAATAATACAAGCTAAGCTTATGTTCTAAATTGAAAGATATAGAGGTAAAATTGTGAGTAAAATACATCTGAAATTTTAGAAACAATTTGAAGCTTTAGCTGTAGAAGCAGCTTTATTCTCAGCCAAGAAAATCTAGCTGTGGGCTCAGAATGACTTCAAACAGTTCATATTAAGTTTCTATCAAATTACTGCTGTTACACTCAAAGGGCCTGGTGACTCAAAAGGAAAAAAATAACCAGAAAATGAACACAAAACAGTGAACTTACTCCTTATAAGAGCTAGGTTTAAGACAAGTTAGAAGTGGAAAGCTTTGCTGGTTCACATTCTATTCATTATTCAAGGACTATACATAGCAGTAATACTCATATTTTCAAGTATATTGGACAGCTACTTCAGACTGATGCAGTTCCATGCATCAGCAAAACATCAAACAGCTGACTCTAGTGCTGCTTTCTCATTTATCACAAGCAACCATAGATCGAAGGCAGCTTTCTGAGTTAAATACACAAATAGCTAAAAACTGCTTCAATTTCAAGCTGTTCCTGATTCATATTCTGTCAAACAAAAAAGTGTTTTACTTGCTTTACGTTCACTTTGGAAAGTAGGATAAAATTCAGCTACTTAATTAAATAGAAGGGTTAGAGTCACATCTCTCAAACAAATATAAGATTGTTCCATGTTGGAGTGGACAATCAAACCAGGTAATACAATTAACATAATAAATAAATTGAAGTGGTGATACAAGTCTTTCAAATTTCCAGCTCTCTGACAGAGTAACTTCAAACAGTAGAAAAAAAGGAGCAGTACATATACAGATAATTAATCCATATCTGCATTCTTTGTAAGACCATTATCAGCACACCATCAGAATCTTCCTGCCTATCTGTGCTGGTTTGGGCTGGGGTAGAGTTAATTTTCTCTCCAGTGGCTGTTATAGGGCTGTGTTTTAGATTTGTGCTGAAGACAGGATTGATAATAAAGAGATGTTTTTGTTATTGCTGAGCAGGGCTTTCACGGAGCCAAGGCCTTTTCTTCTCCATGCAGGGAGGAGGCTGGGGGCGCATGGGAGATTGGGGGGAGACACAGCCAGGACAGGTGACCCAAACTGACCAAAGGAATATTCCAGACCATATCATACTCAGTATATAAAATGAGGGGGAGAAGTAGGAAGGAGGGAACATTTAGAATTATGGTACTTCCCCTTCCAAGTCACCATTACACATGATGGTACAGAGTGAAAGTACACCTGCTCTTCTGGAGGTGGCTGAGCCTGCCCATGGGAAGCAGTGGATTTGCTTTGCTTTGCTTTGCTTTGCTTGCGTGCCTGGATTTTGCTTTCCCTATTAAATTGTATTTATCTCAGCCCACAAGTTTTCCAGCTTTTACCCTTCTGATTCTCCCCCAATGAGTGAGTGGCTGCGTGGGTGTTGGGAGCTGTCTGGGGTTTATCCATGACACTACTCAATTATATTTAGGTAACTGTAGTCCTTAGTAATATTCCTTATCTTAAAAATCACTACAATAATCTTAAATAGCCTTTGTTACACAATTTTTTCCTCACATAGTCATAGTAACTTATTTCTAGTGTTACAGTTATCCCAGAAAGAGTTTGCCGTTCTGCAATGGAAAGAATAAACAAAAGCATTTACCAGTAATTCCACCCACATTTACTAAAATTAGACCAGAATAATCTCTGAAGAAAAAAATATCTCTTTCCTTTGAATGCATGTCAAATATGCTCAGCTGCACAGGATATATTCACAGCATATATTCAGTGTTAACCACCAGTATTTCTGGCTTATCTATTTACTACATTGATATCAATATCACTCTATGGAAGAAATAGTAACACAGAAAAAGAAAAATTATGCTAAAAAGCATTCATTGCTACAATAGTATTTGCATGCCATTTCCTTGCCCTCCTCCCTATGGTTTGTCTGTTACTAACAAGGAACTTTATTAACTGATCACTAAAAGGTTTGGGACAATAAATTTTTAGTCTACATTCGCGGTGTAATATTAACACAATATTTTATTTTCATGAACAATACTTTTATTAGCTATCTGAAGAGGCATCCATGCAAATGGATATCAACTGGCAGAACTTACTGTAAACATAGCCCACAGTACCTAAGCTATCAATGTCATTCTAGTGCACAAAGAACTCCAAAGTTCTATACAACTTCCACTGGGCCAACACAGTCATTACAGATGTCACACAGACCATCTCAATTGGTATTCAGTCAGCAGTCCCCTGAAAATAATGAGCTTAAGGCAAACTCTCAGTCACAGCAATGAGGGCAAAGAAAACAAAAGGAAAAAGGGAAAGAAATAACATTTGGGAAAATAACTCACATCCTTTACCAAAAAGCAGGTAAAGTGAGTCATGAACAACTCAAATGACCTATCAAGTGCTAGTCAACTCTAGTTAGAATCTTTTTCAGCTCATGGGTTTTATGGGTGTGGGACATTATACCAAACAGATCAAAAAGCTGCCATGTTCCAACTGTTCATTTAAAAAGACCAAAACCAATTTCTTCATTTAATAAGGAAGTAAGATGAGACACTGAAGAAGATTTTACTTAAGGCCCTCAGAATTTGCAATAAATACATAAGATACAAAGATTTGTATATTAATTTTATTGATCTATCTACCCTCTAAAACATCATTCTCAAATAGGTGGGACAGTTTAAGTGATCAAAGCACAAGTGTACTTATCCACAATAAGAGTTGATTTTTACCAGTATGCCAGTATGATTTATTACAAACTCATGGTGCAAGACAATACTTGCAATACAACAAGCATGCAGGATTCAAAAGAATTAACAAGTAACCTTTAAAATACACCTAATTTGGCTTTACATGGTGATAAAAACAAGAAGAAATAGACATTGTCTTGGGTTAAAACCTGTAGTAAAGAAGCAGGTTATTTTTAAGTAGCTATCATTCTTTTCTCCATTGATTTAGTAACTATCAATTACTGCAGTTGGAAAAAACAACAACAAAAAAATTATATTTTGTCCTGAATCTAGCTAACTATAATCTAACCAATTTCTTGTTCCCAAAATGGCAGAGAAATAGTTGTCCTAATCCTGAGCTTTGAAATAAAATTGCATACAAGAGATTAACTGTTTATAACAGAAGAATTTTGGTGCAAGCAGCAATCGGGCAATGACTCATGTTTTGCTATTTAATATGGACGTAAATCCTCCCCCTCAAAAAGCTCAGTTACAATTTCAGCAGTTACAATGGCATCTTTTCTGTTTCTCTCTTTAAAGACAGGATTTTAATCTCCAAGCCTGCCCAACAATGTAAGCAATATTATCATGTAAAAAGTGTATTAAAGCAGATGCCTTTCTCATTTCTTTTTTACATATGTTTATTCTGCCAGAAATAATACAATCAACCCCTCCTGACAATAAAAATAAAATTAGCATGTTTAAAGCATTTTAAAGCTTTCTATCCCTAGTTGAGCCTTCTCAACACACTCTTGGTAACAGAAGTTACCAAGCAATTTCACTACGGAGGAGGGGAAAAAAGGCCAGTATACAGTACTTTAGAAAATCTGACACAAACTGCTCAGCTGCACTTCTCATGCAGCACAGACAAACAGTAAATCATCCCATTTTTTAGGCATAAACTACTGCAAGCAAAATGCAATGGTATTATTGAGTGCAACATCACTTCTGCTGTGCAGCTCTGTTAATATCAATTGTGTTACCAAATGCTTTGATCCACCTTGAATCCAACTTTCCTGGTCTACTCCAACCAGTAAAGGGAAATGCTTTGGAGTTAAACAAGCAGCTTTGAATAACCTTTATTTAATTGTACCACAAACCGGTGGCTCCAGTGCTTAATGTTCTTTGTTGTTCAACAATAGCTATGGAGAGGCAGCAGGGGCAGGGAGAGGGAGAAGCAAATTGACACCTCCCCAAACTAATTTACTACATTTACTTCAAAAAATGTGGAATTTTTACTAGTGGCATAATTGACAATTTGGACACAAAGCTACTCCAATAAACAAACAAACAAACAAACAAACCAAAAAAATCAAGTCTTTCAAGATTTTCTGTTTATACCTTTTCTCCTGGACTGCCACATAAAAGCCTGTAGAAACACGTAATTTTATTTAAAGTTACATTGCTTTGCCATTTAAAAAACTAAAAACAAATTATATCATTCTGATTTAAGACAGACTGGGGAAAGAAAAAAGTATTTTTTTCCCCCCATATTTCAATAGGAGATTTAACTCTAAAAACTTACAAGAAAAATGCCCCAGGAAAAAGTCTTGTATTGGTCTATTTCCAAAGTTAGAAGTATTCTCTTAAACGGGATGATTCTTGAAAAATGGATAAGGAGAAAAAGAATGCATAGTTACTTTTTTCCCTATTAAAAAGAATGTAAGACTATACTCTTTGAAATGGCAGCCTTTCTTCACCACTATACATTACATTAACTTAGCAATATGGGTCCCCTTCATTTATATAATCTTACAGACATTGTCATTTAAAAAAAAAATCTTAAGTCCTACAACCTCTGTTACTATACTCAGCTTGGCCTCACACACACTTAAAATGATGCAATTCCATTCATGCCAGTTCATCTACCCCTGCTTACACACTGCCTAAATCTCACTTTCTTATAGTAAATTCAAGAACAAGTGGAAGAACGTGAAAGCAGGCACTACATAGAAACACTGAGGCTAAATTCACATTGTAACATGTTTCTGTAAACAAAGCAACTGCAATTTTGGAATTATGCAATGACTAAGAAGTACTGCCTATGTGTAGCCTGTTAGGAAAGGTAATATATAAAAGACAGATAGGCAAGACATTTCCAACAACAGTCAATGAGTTCAGTAAAAGCATAGCAATTAGTCCTGGTCCTGCTCTGAATTGATATGACTGACAAGGAATGACTCAGCTACTCTGTACATGGGAGTATCACACATTCTCAGAACCCACAGTCACATAACATGGAATAAACAAAACTGCTGCTGGAACAACCGCTACCAAGATACAGGGACATATCCAAAGCCTGGTATTTTTATTTCTTAACATTAACCCATCAAGGAGTAATGTTTTGCAAAGAGAAACATGCAGAAACATTTATTTGAATGTAAAAGAAGCTAAATGGAATAATTTAAATAAGAATACTTGCATCATCAAGAGTCCACTCAATACCATGGATATGAAACATCTGGTACTTTCTGCTTGTGTAAAAGTATGAGGCTGCAGCAAAAAAGCCTCGGACAGATGTATGCAGGAGATATAGCAGTTGTTTTCAAGTGGTTCTTAGTCCCTTTCTTCATTGTATTTAACTGTCCCTCTTAAACCAGAAAGACTTTTTTTGCCATATGGAATTAGCATTCAGAGGCAAAGATTCCATCTTGTCAAATAGTGTCTCCATGAGACAGCAAGGCCCATGGAGACAGGAGCAACTTCAAACTGCAGTGAAAGTAATGGCCATGTAAAACTGGTTTCAACAGATGCAGGCACAGGAGATAGGAGAGGCCTGATTTTCAAAGCCTGCAAAGGACACTGTTACTGTTCAGTCTGCAAAGACACCTCCACAACCTGATCCAGGAAAGAAAGATACCTGGGGGTGGAGGGGTGGGAGGAGGAAAGGAGAATCAAGATAATAGAATGCCAGTGACACATTAATTCTCAAAGGGTGAATTTCAAGAACAACTCAGTTATGAACAATTCCCGTCAATGTGCTTCTGGTATTACTGAACTTTTTTTAAAAGTCTTTGCCCGAGGACATAACTGTCTTTGGCTAGAGATGCCACTTCTAGCCTCAGTTTTTGAATCTAAAGCAACCTTCTTATTCAGGTACAGAGTCTGTAATTGTGTATAATTAAAACAGTTGGTTCTTTAGCTGTAATATGGGTTTTGCCAGCCTATGTCAATAGAAGCCCTTGCTATAGAAATCACTTCAATTTCCTTTTCTCTTTGTCCTCAAGAACTAAAGATAACTTCTCTTATACAAAAAACTGCCCCTAAAAGATTAAATAAGATTCTCCTACCAACATTGGAGAACTTCTGAATGAATAATGTAGACTACTTTCACTGTCTACATTCCCATTCTGTTTTCACAGTGAAAAAAAAATCTGTCTAAGTAATTAAACAATCCTGGTTTTGTTTCCTGTGACATAAAGCTTTGGGCTTCAAGGCTTGACAAAACCCAGGGTAACTCAGTGTTGGCATTTAGAGTACCAGCTGGTGGAACAAGGACAAAAACATTAATATTACTACAGTTGACTCTAAAAATAGCTAAATGAACTATTATACAAGTTTACCCCAGAGAGCAGGATTAATTTTAAATCTCAACAAAGCTATTTCTTGTCTCATTCCAAATTCTTCTGTCATAGCATTATCTGCTAAGGCACAGATACAGGCCCAAGACTGCAGTCCTAGTTCCTGAAGTCCTAAAATTATAATCAGTATTTCACCTCAGTAAAACCACTTCCCTTCACATAAAGTTTACGGTGTAGCAATATGAACCAATATATAACGGAGTTCTATCGACCTTGCTTTGTGGAGATTCAGAAAAGCTTTTAAACAGCCCTGAATACAAAAATACAGGATGTATCAGCATATCAGCACTAAGAGTCACTCTTCTGAAGAGTCTCAGAGTACTCAGATTTTTTGGGACAGATAGTGGTGCATGCTACTAAACTGCTTTTAGGGAAAGAGTGGCTGAACCAATACTAACTGCTGTTTTTTCTTTGTGCTAGCAACATATGGAGTCAGAGTGCAGGGCCACAGAAGCATCACATCCTGACATGTAAAGGGCTTCCTATGCCTACAATGAAGTTCTACTCAAAACACCAGAAGGAATTTGTAAGAAAAATCTCTTCAGCAAATAAGGAATTGGTTGGACGTTTACATTTAGAGGATGGTGGTCATTGGCTCAGAGTCTCAATGGACATCAGTGATTAGTGATGTCCCTGAGAGGTCTGTACTGGGACCAGTGTGATTTAGTATCTTCATTAATGACACAGACAAAAGGATTGAGTGCACCCTCAGCAAGTTTGCCACCAACACCAAGCTGAGCATTGCTGGAACATCAAGAGGTTAACAAGACCAGGTGCAAGGTGCTGCACCTGGGCCAGTGCAACCCCTGGTATCAACACAGACCAGGGGATGAACAGATCATAGCAGCCCTGCTGGGACGGATTTGGGGGTGTTTGTGGGAGAGAGGCTGGACATGAGCTGGCTACATGCACTGTGCAATAGCCCAGAAAGCAATTGTACCCTGGGCTTCATCCAAAGCAGCATGGCCAGCAAGGCAATGTGACTCTGTGCCTTTACCCTGCTCTCATGCGACTCAACCTGAAGTGCTGGGTCAGTCCTTTTTCAGCAGAGAAAGAACAGCAACGTGTTTGAAGAAGTCCAGAGGGGGGTCACATGGACAACTAGAGAGACAGAGCACCTTTCCTGTGAGGAAAGGCTGAGAGAATTGGGGTTGTTCAGCCTGGGGAAGAGAGCAGCCTCTTACAGAAACCTTACAGTACCTAAAGGGGTCCTACAGGAAAGCTGAAAAAAAAAGATTTTTTACAAGGGCATGTAGTGATAGCATAAACAGAAATTATTTCAAACTGACAGTAGATTTAAACTGAGTATTACGAAGAAATTCTTTACTGTGAGGGTGCAGAGGCACTGGAGGAGGTTGCCCAGAGTTCCCAACCCTGGAAGCATCCACAGCCAAGCTGGATGGGGCCTTGAGCAAAGTGGCCTCATTGAAGGTGCCTCTGCCCATGGCAGAGGGTTGGAATTAGATCACCTTTGATCCCTTCTGACCCCAGCCATCCAATGATTCTATAAAAATTGTCTTGAGATTTGTGTTTTGGTCACTAGCATACAACAGTCGTTATTTTACAGGGTAACATCATGTGAAAGCATATTCATACTAACTCTAAACGGACAGCTTAATCTACTCTTTGAAGAGTCTGTACCTTTGACGTATTCTAACACAACATATTATATTTTCCTATCTACATCTTCCTAATTTTTCCACTGGATGCATTTCCAGGTCCTGACAAAAACTAGTCCAATATTATCATCTCTTGCCAAATCAGGCAAATGAGGCAAATGATAAAATTTAAATAAGTAATATTGAGCAAGCATGAGGATAAAAGCTCGTTATGTGCACAAAATTTTTTATAAACACTTGGAACTTTCTAAGGAAGGTGATATAAAGAATTATTATATTTATACATTAACTATGTGACCTCTAAAATGAACTGTGCAACTATTAAACTTATTTATTAAATGCCAGTGCTTGCCCAAACAAAAACAAAAGAAACTCACTCTCCTGCTGGGCAACATGCTATTTATGTAAGAGATCCATCATGTAGAAAGAAAGAAATACGGGAAATATTTAGCTGGATATTCCTATGTCGAATGTTTCTAGGAAAAGATGGTAAGACTTGATGATCCTGGAGGTCTCTTCCAACCTTGTGATTCTGTGATTCTGCAATTCTGTTTTCCCAGGAAAACAGAACAATTTTTAGAAGTTAAGAAAACACACAGATTTTTCAACTGTGTTTGATATTCAAAAATATATCTACACAGCTACCTAGTTTCTCCTTATTATGTCATGAGCAAAGATGTTCTGAAACACAAATATAATTGACATTTCCAGAGAAGAATCTGACAACACATAAGGAAGAGCGACCTGGTCTCACACATCACAGCGCAAGCAGACTTCCAAATCTCATGCAGACCTGATCTCCCTTTTATGGCCAGGTGAACCATGTAGGGGTGGTGTAGGGTGTGGCTATAGGGTACCTGGACTTCAGCAAAGCCTTTGACACTCTTTCCCACATTTTTCTCCAGGAGAAGCTGACGGATGGTGTGTACTGTCCACTGGGTTAAAAACTGGCTGGAGGCTGGATGCAGAGAGAGGGCTGGTGAATGGTGCTGCATTCAGTTGGCAGATGGCCACTAGGGGTGTTCCCCAGGGCTTAGCATTGGAAACAACCATGTTTGGTATCTTCACCAATGATCTGGACAAGGGGATCAAGGGCACGCTTGATCAATTTGCAGATGACACCAAGTTCAGTGGGAATGTCACTATGGATGGGAAGGTTCTGTGGGGAGATCTGGACAGGCTGGATCCATGGGCTGAGGCCAGTGGTATGAGGTTCAACAAGTCCAACTGCCAGGTTCTGCACTGGTGTCACAGCAACCCCACACAGCACTACTGGCTGGGGGCAGAGTGTCTAGAAAGCTGCCTGGTGGAAAAGGACCTGGGACTGCTGGTTGATAGTGGCTGAACATGATCTGCCTGCGCCCAGGTAGCCAAGAAGGCCAATGGCATCCTGGCCTGTGCCAGCAATAGCGTGGCCAGCAGGAGCAGGGCAGGGATTGTCCCCCTGTACTCAGCCCTGGTGAGACCACACCTCAAATCCTGTGTTCAGTTCTGGGCTCCTCATGACAAAAACACATTGAGGAGCTGGAGCACTGAGGGCAACAGATCTGGGGAAGGGTCTGGAGCACAAGTCTTGTGAGGAGCAGCTGAGGTAGCAGGGAGTTTTTAGTCTGGAGGAGGCTCAGGGGAGACATCATTAATCTCCACAGCCACCTGAAAGGGGTTTGGAGCCAGGTGGGGATCAGCCTCTGCTCTCAGGCAACAAGTGAAAGGAGGAGAAGAAATGGGCTCACGCTGTGTCAGGGGAGGTTCAAGTTAAAGATCAGGAAGAATTTCTTCACTGAAAGGGAAGTTAAGGCTGCCCAGAGCAGTGGTGAATTCTCCATCTCTGAAAGTGTTCAAAAAATGACTGGGCATGGCACTTAGTGTTATAGTTTGACATGATGGTGTTTATTCAAAGGTTGGACTCAATGACCTTAGATATCTTTTCCAACTTTAATGATTCTTTAAATCCCTTTTATGTCACAGGCCTTGTCGTATAAACAACAGCTGATACTTTCTATTCTCCGGTCATTTCAACTAATACTTTACTTCACAGATTCAAAGTATACATTCAAAATCAGAGTAACAAGAAATAAATCTGATTTGCTATTGACAGCAAAGTCATCTACCAGCTGTGACTTCTTGTTTATGCTCCCATTTATAGTAGCATGAGCAGTTGCATTTTGTTCCACACTTCATTGGGAACAAGCATCCGAAAAAATTGTTAGAATTAGCATGAATTCCCTAACCTGACTGAGATTGTGTAGCTGCAACAGCATCAGTGCTGGTACACAAAACTTATCAGTAAGATGCAGTCACATAATGAAATGAGAGAAGAGGATAGCTCCTCTCTGATATCAGGAAAGCTTCCTTTAGCTTAACTTGACTGTGAAACCAGACACCAGGAAACCATAATTTCATAAATACCATAAGCCAGCAAAGTATCAGACATTTCACCCCCTCCCAAGCATTGTTCCCATGATGCTATTCAATTCCTTGTGCTGGCGCGGGGATTTTTTTTAAGTATACAAAGTCCTGAGCCACACAGTTGGTCAGTTTTAAAACTAACCATCATTTTCAGGATTTGCCTCAGGTAAAATCCCCAAAGTGCTGTGCAGCCAAAAGGATGAACATAGCTCAAACACTAGAATTGGGAGAGGACTAGCATTGCCATGTTCCTGCAGTGTAGCCTGAGAAAGAATCTGAAATGTAGATTCTTCTCTCTCCTTTCTTTTTTCAATGCTTCTCAATGCACTACATAAACTCTGCTCTGTATATTCACAGCTGGTTCCTCAGCTGCAGTTTCAACTCAGCAAATATGATTAACATAAGTATTTGCACAAATCTAAATTTAAATAAAAGTATGTGGCTTAGCAACACTTTAGGAGTCTACAGGAACACCTTTTACTTTAAGGTGAAAGAATCAATTTTATACTCATTAGCTTATTTGCGTAACATTTAAGGTCAAACAAACAGTTAATCTGTCCAACTAAGTGAATCAGAATGAAACTTGATAAAACTTAAGTTGCAATTTGAAAAATAAAAGATGGGGAAAATGAAGAAATACTTTTTATGTTGATATTTACAGCTTGGCAAGACAAATGGAAGAACTATTTTCCAATATGCTGAGCGTTACAGCTGGATCATTCAGTATACCATGTATGCATCAGGATCATAAACTGTAATTGGAATAGAGTAGCCAGTTTTCATGATTATGCAACACACACAAAAAAATTGATACAATGCAGAAACTCAGGTCTTAAAGTCACATGTAAATGAAAGCTTTCAATTAAAATCAAATTATTTTGAAGTGATTTGCCTGCACCTACAGAAAAAAATAAATTTTCCAAAATTAACAGTATCACTAAAAACGAGACCAAAAAAACAAAAACAAAAAAACCCCACAAACTTAAATAGCAGTGGTTTTGACATTCACAATCAATAACATACAATGTATTAAAAGATGTTTAGAATTTGCAAATGCTCTAGCTAATCAAAGATAGCTTGTACAATAAAGTACAAGTTTTCTTGTTGTTGCTGTGGTCTTTTTAAATCATCATAAGTTTAGAGGCATTTAATTCTTTCCAATCTAGATAGAGTGTCTATTGTGTCTTCAAAAACTATGTTAAATGTTTTAGAAAGGGATTGTGTTGTTTTCTACACTGATAGATAGGATCTCTTGAAAAACAAAGGGTTTGGTCCCAAAAGGATGAAAAATTCAATTACCACCTTGATAATTCATTATTACCCTGTTATTTTGAGTAAGACACAAATTTCAAGATCTGGAAGCTTTAACATTAAGCAGGCACAAATAAAAAAACCAAAACTAGCTGCATACAAAATCATACAGTACACACAACAGCATATAAGGCCTAGGGTAATCTATCAGAAAAGTCCTCAGAAAACAAACCACCCTGCAGTGCACATGCCAGTAAGCATCCAGAACCAGATTCTCATCTGGTAAAGAATACCTACTTTGGGCTGTATACCACAAGAGTGAACTACAGTAAGACAAATTAATATAAGTAATAACATGAATCAAGCATCAGAAAACATGGAAACTAAGATTACAGGCAAAACTTCACAGCAGGAATAAAAATTATTGTCCCTGAGCTGCTAATTGCCACTGTCCTCATTGAGGTCACAGTGTCCTGAGGTGGAACGGAAACTATTCAGTTGCTCCAATGTGTTCTGGCAGCTTCTCTTAATCTGATAATTTTATAAGTCATCAATCTTGACACGGACTTAGTTGAGACACACAGCCATTTTGCTGTCCTTGTTCTTCTGTTGGGCCAGCATCATGCAAAGCACAGAGAGAATACAACTCTTCAGTGATTCCTGTTAGAGGCTGCAGAAACCACCAAACACACAAGCTGAAGCTCTAAGACGTAGATCTGAGAATCTCAAATGCCTTTCCCTCCCTAAGTCCCTAAACCCATTTGATTTCAATGAGAAGTTCATAAACATCCCTGACAGTCTGGTCTAAGGAAGCTCAGTTCCTCTACCAGAATCAAGGTTAAATGAGATTAAAACAAATTACAGTCCACTTTGTTACAACATTCTTATTAAATTAGAACTTGCTCAGTCTAATTGCAGAATGTTACCTAATTAAAACCCAGTATTCCAGGCATCAGCGATTTAAAGCAGAAGTTCACTTATGCTCAAGTCATATTGAAGTAACCTGAGCTACCAGGAGAGCTACTACATCTCTCCTTTTGCTTGCAGAACTGTTTCTATGTGCACATGATGTAGCAAATCAAAGAGTTGATTTATCTGAAAATTAATGTGACTAGAAATTATCAGCTTTAGGTAGATCATCTTATCAATCTACTTCATTACATAGCTATCCGAAAAAATAGTAGTAGCATAAAAGGGGAGACTGAAAGCAAAGACACCCACTAGCAATAATAATGAGAGAGAGATTAACTTTTCAGGATTATCAAAATTACAATTATCACTTTAGAATGTAAAATCAAATTATGATAGGTAACCAGAAAGAAACAATTACAATGAAATCATGTCCCTGTGGAACTGAGATCCCACACAAGATCAATGTACTTACCACATGCTCAAAAGATTAGTAGGTATATAATTACATCATACTTAAGAGAACACAATGAACAAAAATTTACAAAATCTGTCACCACACATCATGGCCAGAAACAGACAAGATACTGTGGAAATACAAAAGAATCATTAGATGGTTCAAATACATACCAGATGAGCAAAACAATTAACTTTACAATATCAAGAAGTAAAAGACCATGCCAGAAACTCTACAGTACTACTGGTAAATGAGAAGCAAAGAACACAACAAATGAAAAGAGAATAATAACTGATGATACTCTGAGAGCTGGGAAATTAATACCTTCTCATATTAATACCTTCTAATACAGTAAGCAAGAATCAGTCACTAGGGAAACAAAAGAAAATCTATCCTCTCCAACTTGGACCTCAATGTATCCATTTTCAGACTACTATAGTAGAAGACTTCAGGAGCAGAAATCTTCTGAAAACAAGTATCTAGTAAACATACTAGACTACATAGTAAACTCTGCATACATAGTAAAGTCTGCATATAAGCAAAACCAAGTTCAAGGGCGGGAAGGAAAAGTTGGGGACAGGTTTTAGAAGGAAAGGATGTAAAAAGAGAAGAAAGTGGTAGAGTTTTTTGTTCAGAATGAAAGCCTTTAAAATGTGAAGACTCCTTCTGAACTTTCCCAGAAAATCATTTGTAAACATTAGCTTTCCTGTAGCATACAAAGGTTTCACTCAGTATTAATCACCTCCATTGCACTGAACAACCAACATTGAAGATACCTCAGTAAATTTAAAATCTTCAAATTGCAGATTAGGGTGCAATAAGTAAATGAAAACACAAAAGGCATTGTGACAAAAGTAGTATTTTGATGCTACTGTAGATATTTAAGGTGAGAGAGTTGCTTTCTATTATTGTTCTTTAATATTTTTAATGTATATGAAGATAACACCATCCTTTCCTAATAGGATACAACAGAGGTATCATTAATAATTTGTTTCAATCTCAGCAAAGCTATTTCTATAGACAGATTTTCAGAAAAGGCATTGACTTTTCGGATAAGATCAAGGAGAGTCCCACATAAGGAACAACCTGAAGGACAGTGAGTGCATCTGTGTGAGAAAACGAGGCATGGAAAGACTGGACTGACACTACTATCAAACAGCAACAGGCAGGGATATTGTATTAAAATAGATGAAAAATTCCTGACAAGCCAAAAGTACATACTCTTGTACATTATATAAAAGATAGTACTGGATTACAGGCCACTTTTCAACTCTGCTTTTACTCCACTCAGTACAAGGGCAGCAATATGCTATTCAACAGCAAAAGCTTTCACTGGATTATTGTATTAACATACCTGCACAGTGAGACTACCTTACAAAAAGCCTATCAAGCAGAGTTAAAGGTACCTTTCAGCAATGAGAACAATGCAGAGGAAAGCTTCATTAAAAGAAAAAGAATGTTATGTCTCAAGAGCTGCTGCTTGAGTAGAGAAAATCAGATAAAGATGTCAGGAGAAGGTCAAGGCCAGTTTGAAAAGCAATTCATAAGATGAAAGACATGAAGTGGAACCCTTTGCCATTTAAAAAGACAATTATCTAGTTAGGACATATATGCTGGAAATGTGATCTTTAACTGGAAAATGAGCAAAGAAATTTTCTACCACACTGGAAAAGAAGAAAAAAAATCGCCTCTGTTGGTTGTTGTGAGGTAAAACCCAGAATGGATACGCATCCTTTCAGTGATATGTACCACATACAAAATGTTTCCTCTGAATTTCCCTACAGTCAACAGACTGCTTTGATTATAGCACCTAAGAGCAAAGCAAGTTTTAAAATAATCTATTTAATAAATTTCAGCATAAAAAAAATACCCAAACCATAAACAGAAGTCAGTATCAAAAGTAATATCACAGGACAAAAATGGTAACTTAAAAATAATGCCATGCACCCCAAAAAGAGAAAACTATATAACCAAGAATATCTATTCTAAATACTGAGTGCAGGCACAGACTAGAAAAGCACTTAAAATAGCAGAATAAGCAAACTGAGAGGGAGCCACAGCTGGTTGTCCAATTACCAGGTATTGTTTAAAAACGCATATTCAACTCAAAATCCCCCAGAACATTTGTACTCTCAAAGATGACTTGCACAGTAGTTGAAAAATCCAGATTTTTAACTACCACATTTAAGTTATTCAAGTAGCTGCAAATAAATACCTTCAACAAGAAGGAGATAAAATGAAGAAAATCAGAACAGAGGAAGTATCAACACAGTCTCTTCTACAGTAATTTCTAAGGACTATAGAACTAATCACTCAAGTTTTCTTTTCTGAAAGTCCAAACACACACAAGATGCTACAACAGTTACCAGCCTGTGTCAACTGGCCATGAGTGAATATTTGCTTAGAGTGAGTATGAACGCCCTGAATTATTGGTGTTAATAACATTAACACTCAGGGAATCTTGCAAAATCAACTGCAGGGGAAAAGATGATTAAGTACAACCCTGTGCTGGTGAGAAACATATTAAAAGCTCAGAAACTCTAATATATGTACACAGACACCCCATTATAGGGTGATTTTTTTAAATTACGGTACCTATTTTTATCTTGCCAAAATGCTTAACATAGTTGAAGGTAAAAGAACTACTTATAGACAGAAAATTAAAGGAGTGAAGGGTAAAACACTAAAAAAGCTGTATGTAAACATGATGGTCAGCAATGTTTCACAGCAATATTTTAGGAAATACCTGAGTAGATAAACAGCCCTTTCAATATCACTGAGTTCTTCATCAACTGTCAATCTTTCTATTTCTTCTGGTGTCTGTGAAGTGTGAAATAGAGATTATGAGTTTACAATGCCTTACTATTTCACTGTTTTAATCTTAAAACAACCCCTTTCTTCCCACACATACAGCGATAGCTTCATGAGTAATTTGAATTTATTCATGAAACCTCTAGCCAACATTTCAAATTCAATCAAATAAATCTTTCACCAGGAAATGATGGAATGGCAGAGAAGTACAGTTTCAAGTCAGACACTATCACTACTAAACAAGTGACATATAAATTAACCTAAAGACTCAAGTTAGTATATATGTTCCCATCTTAATACTCTTATACTGTAAACATTAAATCCCTTCTATTACAGAATTCAGGATTGTTTATTCTAAAATTATTGTCAATAATGTTTCATATCCTGGTGCAGTAAAAACAAACAAAACAAACAAATAAACAAAAACCCAAACGACTGTCTATTCACTTATTTTTGTATCATTAAAACAGACACAATTTAAAATGGATTTTATAGCACCGTTCTTTTTCGAGGTATATACCTTCAGGCTCCTGCGTACTGGCCTCTCTATAATAGTTAGTTCCTGCAGGTCTTCTATGTATCCAAAAAGACTGCTATGACTAAAATCCATTTTGGAGAAGATTATTGGGCGCATGTAACAACCAAAGCCTTCGGCAGCCGACTCTGTCCCCGAGCCTCACATCGCACCGAGGGCGGCAGGACCGAAGCCCCGGAGCGCTCCCGCGGCCGGCAGCAGCCCCGGCTCGGCGCACACACTGCGGCAGCGCCCGCCGGCCGCCACCCTGGCCCAGCCTCCTGCCGGCAAACTTTCTCCGCTCCGCCCGGGCGGCGGGGCCGGCGCCCGCAGCCCCGAGAGCCCGCTGCGGCCGCTAGTGCCTCGGCGGGCCGGAGTTTCGAGCCAACTTTGCCCTCGTCGCTGGCCGCCCCTGTCCGCAGGGAGGGCGCGGGGACCGGGGCGCCCCCGGGCGCCGAAAGGGCAGGACGGAGCCCGCGGCTGCGGGCTCCTTCCTCACCGGCGGGGCAGGCAGGGCAGGGCGCGGAGCGGACCGAAACAGCCCCGCCGCGGTGCCCGGGTGCCGCCTCTCCGCCCGCCCCGGGAGGAGGGACGGGCGCTGTGGTGCAGTGACGCTCCCCGCCCCCGTCCCGCAGCGCAGCCCCCTCGGCTCCCTGCGCGGGTGAGCGCCACAGCCCCCGGCCGAGGCAGCCCCAGCCCCGCCGAGCCGGTCTCCGGGGCAACGCGGCGGTACCGCGGCCTCCGCGGGGCAGGGAGCGCCGGGCGCGGTAGCGGCAGAACGCGCGGAGGCGCGGCCCCCTCAGCGCTCGGCCCCGCTCCCCCGGCCTGCGGCGGGCACCGCGCGGCGCCCCGGGCCCGCGCCCGGCCTCGGGCTCTTCCCTTCCTCCGCTGCTCCTTCACCCCTCCCCGGCGGGGCGCCGCGGTCCTGGGATTCCCCACCAGCGTCGTCCGCCTCACAGCTGTGTCAAAGCAGAATTACACCGGAGAAACTGGTAACAAGTGACGTTTTCAATGAAAAGTCCAAAGCAGGTTCCTCCCCCAATTAACGCTTTTACACTAATGATTAAAAAAAAAAAAAAAACAAACCAACAACAACAACAAAAAAACTCCCCACTTATTTGGCAGTAAATTGTGAAATTCTGGCGAAGACATCACTTACACTCTTCATAAATTCTTATTCTTTACCTTTTGCATTCTAGACCTAGGTTACACACCACTGAAACTCACAGCAGCAGCACAGATTTCCATACAGATAGTTTTCCTGATATATGCAGTTAAGTCTTGGATGTCTTTACCATTTTGGCTCACAAATGAGGATTGCCTTGGGGGTTGAAGGGAGAGTATTATTTTTAAAATAAAATTATGCTAATTACCTCTGATTCATATACAAATAAGCATGGATAATCTTTAAAAACTTAGTAAGAGAGCTTCTTTGGGGTGTGTTAGTGATGCAAAATATATACAGGACAAGACTCATCACACAGAGCTACACTCAGCATTTACTGATATAAGCATTTCACCAGACCTCTAGACAGTGGCCTTTGCAATGATTATATGAACAAATCACACTCAGACCAGGAATTAAAAAAAACCTGTAAATATTTCACAAGGGCTTATTTGAGGGGCTGTGATGGTTTTTTATCCTTGCAATATGCCCATATGACCAAGTAATTTTTATTGATAAAAGATTCAAAGTAATTCCAGAAATGCTAAAGATTATATGATATTATGTAGTATATTGCTCAGAATTTTATTAATTTTTATTCTATGACTGGCAAGTACCTCAGCTTTTATCTAGCAAAAAATAAACATTGTCCCCTATGCATTACTTCTCTGCTACCAGTTAGGCCAAATCCTGTGCTTGGATAAACCAGTAAAACATTAAAAAATGTGAGCATCTCCATTTATTTCAATTGTACAACAGAATTATTAGCAGAAAAATCTAATCCAATATATATATAAATAATTAAAGTGTTATGCAATAGAAAACTAAAACCATTTGGAATTTTCAAGGCATGATGACAAAATAAAATAAGAAACAGTTTTTTGAACATCTCCTTTGCAAAATCTTTTTAACCAGGGAGCATCATTAGACAGCAAATACAATAAATAGCTGTAACTCAACCTAAGTCCTCTCAGAGTAAGTAAGGAACTAGTAGGTAAGGAAATAAAAAAGGGTTTTAGACAATGTTCCCTCCTCAAATTTAAAATCCTGCCATGCAGGCTTCTGCCAATGGTAAGTATTATGAAA
Source organism: Cettia cetti (assembly GCA_013401135.1). Lineage (NCBI taxonomy): Eukaryota > Metazoa > Chordata > Aves > Passeriformes > Sylviidae > Cettia > Cettia cetti. The sequence continues at coordinate 100,864 of VZUI01052764.1, forward strand.
ACATACTGAATCCCAAATACAGTTACTTTGGAAAATCCTTTTGCAAGTTCTTTTACAGCCGATCTGTGATGTAAACGTCTAGAAAAACATCTCTTTCTTACTGCCTTTAAAAAACGCTCCTTCTAACTCAGTCCAGGAAACACTGAGCAGACAAGATTCCAATTAGCTTTAAAATCTGTAGATATGTCAAAGAAATCTACAAATACCCTGAAAATGTGAAAAGCAGAAATTTTTTTTCAATAAATATAGTACTGGACTAGAATAAAGAAGGAATTATATTAAATATAAACATATCTCATTTTGACCCATGCATTTGACAGAAAAAATAAGCTTGCATATTTTGTTCCGAACCCACATATATAAAAATGAATCCCCTCTGATAGTAAACCTGAAGGCAAGTGGTCTCTCATTCTCATCTGTGATTGAAGTCACGTAAGACTTCCACTGCTGCTGCTTTCAGCTCCTCCCTTTTCCACTCCTCTCTTCTCTCAAATCTCTACTCTCAGCTTCATTATAACCTTGTCATAGCTATTGTGTAAGAATCAAGAGCTATTTCATGCTGCTTTAGTGAAATCCAGAGTGAATTGGAACCTTCATTTTAACACAGGAGCTGTGTAACCTTGGAAAGACAGCACCAGGCTGATTTCAAATAATCCTTCCTTGATGACAACTGCAGAGCACCTGGGAAAGTGGCACCCATACCTAGGAGAAGAAGAGAGGGAGCGTTACTCATGCCTTCTAAAGCAAGGAGCTCTAGATTCAATGCAGGTGAAGAAAAAAAAAAAAAAAGTAAAGAAAAACAACATAGTTGGAAGGACTTTGTATCTGAAGGATTCTTCAGGTACTCTGACTCTACCTAAGGACTCTGGGGTGAAGTGATTTGACAGGTTGGACAGATGCACAGTTCTCCTTTGCTACCCAGCAGTTAGGTGCCTGCCTTCTGGAAACTGCTCTGAAAAAGTTGTCTTTCTTACTCTACCTGTTACACGTACCAAAAGAATCTACCTGTAAATTAAACTATTCACTGAGAAATTGAAAACTTGTGAGGTCTGAGACTGTATTGCAATGCCTGAATCAGCTGAAATAGAAAGGAACTTGTTTGGGGGATACAGAAAGTCATGGCAAGAAATGCTTTCAGGCAAAACGTGTGTGCTTCTGATTATGAGCCAGAATTTCTCCTGCAATGGGCAAACCAAAAAAGAAGGAAAAATTCAGCAAAGTAGTTTTTAATTATGTTGGGAAAAAAACACAAAGAAATTAAATCATTCTTCATTTCCCATTTTCTCTAATTTAATAGTCCAAAGAAAAATAAATAAATAGAATTTCATAATGTAGACAATGTAGGTTATGCACTGTGTAATTACAGTGCTGCTCAAGACTCAGCACCTGAACTGTGCAGAAGTCCAGGATTGTCTGTTCACCACCACTGAGACAGCCAAAGCTGCAGCAGCTGTCACTCACCATTTCCAAATGAGCGACCTCTGACTGGAATTGGTTTTTCCAGCCCACCAGACTCTTAAAGAAATGCAATTTTGGTGTTCAATGTAATCCCTTAGCCTTACAAAACAAGGTTCTTTTTATTCCATTTGTACTCCAGAAAATCTCCATGTCAAGGCAAACCTGTAACAAGACTAATACTAAAGAAACATGCTCAAAAATATTAATCTACTTCAGAACAATACCTGGAATGTAACACACAAAAACCTCAGCAGGAAAAAGATATTATTTAGTGTATTTTCCAGTTTGTTGCTAAGAAACTGTTGCTTCATTTCACTATTGTCATTTACAGAAAAAATTTGATTGTTCTTTTGCCATTTCGGTCATCTCATTGTAACAGCTATGTAAATAAATGGGTTATAAAGGGAAAAGCACTGGAGTGCATTCAATGTGCTTTCATCTGTAGCCTGGTCTCCCATATTCTTTCCTGTAAGTTAGTTCCCTCCAATAAGATCTAAAAAATCAAATAGATTTTTTTACAAGAACACAGAAAAGAGCCTTAAATTTATTTTTATGTAACATATAAAATCTGTAAGATCACAGTCATTGGGCTCACCCTGTCCTTTTCTAAGAACTAGTAATGTTCTCCTGCAGTGCCTAATCTGCTGCCCTCTGTCCAAAAGTAGTTAAAAGCACATGCAAAAAGATAGAATAACAACAGAGAAAACAGAAAGTGTTGTTTTTCTTCAAATCTTCCAGCTATTTGTATGACTTTTTTACCTGGCTGTAGGACCTAATACCCAACTACTTTACAAAGTTTAAATTATTGATTTTCTATTGTAAAACCTGTGTCTGCTATATTTATAAGAGAAAGCTGGTGAGTCCAGTTCCTTGCTATGACAACCATAAACACTGTCTGTCATACTCATGTCAAATATTATATTAAAACTAACAACTTTTTGCTTTCAAGTATTCTTTCCTCATTAGTCGCCATAGAAACTTAAGATTTCCTACCTAAAATTACTGCTGGCAAGTTTACCAAGTTTCTTCTTGTGCTAGTGTCCTTTACTTTATTCTTCCTTTCCTGGTATTTCAAGACTGCAGTCATATCTGCTCTAATCCTGGACTAAACAAGCTAAACTCAGAATTTAATTTTTACTCCTAAAACAGGCTCTTCATCCTCCTGACCACCCTAGCAGTTCCCCTGGCATCTGCTGCAGTTTGACTTCACCTGTCTTGAATTAAGGTGATCAGAATATAGTACTGAAAATAAAAATATCTTGGAAATAATGCCTTTTGCAAAGAATGAATATCTGTACAGGAATTAGTTTACAAAATATACTACACTGGCAGCTCAGAGTTAATCTTGTGGTCAGTTACTACTGTCATCCATAGCAACCTAAAATTAAGTCCCATCTTAGTGGTATACATTCTCAGTATTAGGTTTAGCTGAATAGTGCTGTACTTTTTATAACACAATTCATCCAATTATTTTGGTCCTCAAGGTCCTTTCAACTGGCCTTGATATCATAATTCCCCTCTGTATTAATAACTGTGTCATCAGCAGATTTAATATTGTATCACAGTTATTCATTAAATAAGATTAGTCCCCAAGACTTTGAGAAACGCAAGTAAACTCCATACAGCTGATAGGTTAATCTATCAGTATACACACCAATGTGCTCCCCCAAAAGGAACATGCATTTCCCTTCCTCTTTAGCCAACTTCTTTCCCCTTGAAGTTCTGTCCTAGTCCTTTTTCTCCTATGAAAAATATTTTGAGGTTGTCCAGATAGATTACATGCACTTTAGTTTTCTGCCCAGAAAACCAGTTACCCTCTTAAGAGACATGGCCTGATTTCCCATTTCCCCTTGGTTAACCAATATTGACTTTTACTTAATTTCCTGTTATCTTCATAACTTCCTTCAGTATTCTTCCCTTGAAAATAGATTCTGACGTATCTACTGCATCTGCATTTGCAACCACTCCAAATGTTTCTCTCATATTAAACAGAGTTGTCTTTGCTATTCTTCAATCACACAGAAAAATCTTCACCTTGATAAATCTGTACTTGAAAAAGTCTTTGCTACTGTAACTAGAGTTAAACATGCCAGTATTCTTAAATCTCATGCTTAGAGATTATCTCGTTCTCCTGGCTTTATGAATACACTCACTGAAGGAGAAGCATGATGTCTGACAAAAGGCTTCACAGAGGTAAGTGAAAAATGCATTTGTGAAGTTGGAAGAACAGAGAAAAACTAAAAAAAAAGGCGGCAAAGGGGAATATATTTTCAAATGAGGTTAACAATTAAAAGTTATTATTTCCATGGTGCTATGCCATAAGGTCTTGTCAGTCCTAGAACAGTATTCCAGAACTTCTGAAAATGACAACAAAGGCCTTAAGCCTGAGAACCAAGGCTTTACCTTGCCACTTCAGCACCAGGATAACAAGCCTCATCTGGTTGCATGCCAGAAAGAGAAGAAGAGCAAATTTTACAGTCTGCAAAGCACAGGAGGCACCAGGTCCCCCACTAGCCAGCAGCTGCATTTTTTACAGGTGCACAGTGCACTGTGAATATTAAGATAAATCACAGTATGGTGACATTCTTTTGTTAGCAGAAATAGCTATCAAAACCAGTAATTAAACACATACTGACATTCCTGCAAGGAAAAAAAAAAAAAAAAAAAAAAAAAAAAAAAAAAAAAAAAAAAAAAAAAAGAGAGAGAAACCAGTGAATTTGGTTACTAAGTGAAAGCCTATTATCAGTTGCTGACACATACATTCAAAAGTCCCTGGTGCTGAATTCAGCTACATGAATTCCAAAAAAAAGGTATTGGTCAAAACAACATCTGGCTTAACCTTCCTAAGGAGAAGTCTTCCATATTTTATAAAAAATCAAAATATTAATTGAAAAAACATGTAATATCTATGATGTAATACAGCACAAGAGGGAGCAAACCACAATCCCTGAGCTACTGATCTGCAGGAATGTAAATTTACAGCTGGGAAGAACAGGATCTGTTACTAGGTAAAGTTCTGTAATGAGGACATCAAACTCTTCAACTTCTCTTAGGCTCTCAGACATACTGGCTTAAATAACTTGGAAACTGTTGATAAAATAACAAAATATGCAAGTACTGACATGAGTTATGCAAGCAAATTGCATAACTCATTAACTTATTAGTACAGGTTATTATCTTCAATTCACAATTTTCTGGTATTTAAATAACTGTTGATCTAAAGAAGCCCAGGGGGCTAAAGCAGACCTGTTTCATTTGTCACTAATATTTTTACTAAGAGCTCACCCGGCAGTGTCGAAAATGGAATTGTATTTACCAGGAGTTTATCAAATGACTCTGTTAGGACACAAAGGTGAACTTCTCATTGACAAAGCCTCGTCACAACATACCAAAGCTGCACCTCCTTTAGGTCACAGAGACTCAGGAAGATTAATGTTACAAAGGCTTAGAAAGATTATTGTTACTGTAATACTAAGCAAATGTTTAGTTCCCTTGGTTATCCCATTTCAAAGCAACTCAAATAACCAAACGCCTCTTGTACAATCAGTTCACTCCGTGGCAGTGAGAAAGTTACCATGGCTGTGTAGGCTGTTCTGAAGCTCATTGCTTATTACAAACAGACACATCCCTTCTTTCAAATTGAGATTTAGGGCCTGTAATTCAGTCCCTCAGTCTAGAATGTAGAGCTCAATACTGATCAAGAAAAGTCAGCTGCACCCTTCACATGAATTCTTACTGAAAAAGTCAGAATACTCCTGTCTCCTGTAAAAACACATCCATAATTATATTAAAAATCATAATTTAACATAATTTGGCAAAGCATTTCCATGTTAAATCTTTATTTCAGGACAAAGCTGGAAACTCTACAGCTACAAAAGGACATACAATTACACCTAGGAGTAACAGCTAGCAACTCTTCTATCTGAGGGGTTTTTTTCATTATTTTTATTCAGCATCAGTGTTAAGTCAACCACAGCATAATACCATAGTATTTCTTTTGCTTCTGCAAATTTACTTTTGCAGTAATTTAGAAGAGAGAAAATGGAAAAATTGCAAACAAGCTCTTTTGTCACTTACAGATTTGAATCTAAACAACCTGGAAGGAAAGATACTTTTGCATGAAGAGTGCTGAGACCTTTCATTAAGGTTGGCATTAGGGTGCAGTCCCAGTTCCTATCAGTGAGACAGTTCTGTTGGCCATCGCTGCCTCCAGCTCAGTACTACAGAAATAAGGTTTGATGGCTGTAGTGTTAAAGGTACCATGTAAACCCCCACTCCCTGAAATCACCTCCTGACCGTCACTGGTTTAAACTCATCTCATGCAGAACATCAGGACCAAGAATCAAATGCTCTTTAGTCTTCCTTACAGAATATGAATTGGAAGAAACTCCTCTTGTTGTGCATTGGTAAGTCATTGATGATGATTACGTGGAACTGAAACTGTCATTGAAAACATTCAATATGCTTATTTCTGCCCTTGCCCTTTAAAAAAAACCAAAAAACAAAAAAAACCCTAGAGAAAACAATCTTCTGTTTTCCCATCTTCTCCCAAAACCTGGAAAGACCTGCAAATACTAAATAGAAGAAATAATTGTAACTGTTTTTGTAATTGTACTCGAAGCTACTGTTCTAGACTCTATCACCTACACAGCGCCGGGTCTTTAACTCACTCTCCCCATCTCATAGGTAGACGCTTTTCTGAACATCACCCAACCTTTTAGAAGAAACAAAAATCTTCCATTATAATTTATGACGTCCTCTTCCTATAGCAGGATATGGCTGCGAAGAGCATGGATCACACAAGAGGAAAAAAAGAACCTTGCTGTGACCTCGGTGGTGTTTGCTCCTTTTCAGCAGCAATTTGCAACTTCTTTGCTAAATGCGTAACTTTACCCGTAACAGTCTTTAAAAGCAGGCCCACACGAACACACAAGCAAGCGCGAATGACAGATCTTTGTTACAGAATGAGCGATGCCGGCGATACCCGGCAGTGGGTGCTATCTCCGCTCTTCCAGCGGCCTCTCACGCATTCCGCGCGAGCACCTCCACCGAGCCGCCCGCCCGGCGCCGCGCAATGACGTCACGCGGCGCAGTGACGTCACAAGGCAATGGCGGCGCCCAGGAGCGCACGCGGGGCGCAGCGGCGGTAGCGGAAGGCTGGGCCTGGGCAGGATTCGCCGTCCCACTCTGTCCCCTCCGACCCACTCTGTCCCCTCCTACCCACTCTGTCCCGCGGCTCCTGAGTGCGGTAAGCGCAGTGCGGGGGGAGCAGGTGCCCGGAGCTCCCGCGTGTGGCAGCGGAGGCCGTGCCGGGCCCTGCCGCGGCTCCGGCGGGTGGCTCCCGGGACGGGCAGGGCTGGAGTGCTGCGCGGCCTGCGCGGATTTATCCTGCCGTTCTACTTTTATCTCCTCAGGTCCTTCCGCAGGAGGGACACAGTAGGCCTGGCCTGCTTATTCTATTTAAGGCATATTATAGTTTATTAAGTTATATTTTAGCTATTTATATACTAGCTGGAAGTTATATTTTATTTATGTTATGGATACATTTTAAAAAGAAGTAAAATAATTATTCCATGGATTCGCGTTTGCTTAAATACAAAGGTAGTCTCCATTCCTTGGATTTGAAGGCCTTCTTTTTTTTTCTCCCTCGGTTTCTCTTTTAGGTAAAATAATGAAGGCCAAAAAAGGAGGAAGATTTAGATCTTCCTTTAAATTGAAACGAAAAGGCATTGAAGTAGTAGGAGAATGGAAAACCGTGCAGATCGACCCCAACCTATTTGCTGAGGAGGAGTTTCGAGATATAGTGTGCTTGGAGGAGCTCACAGAGTACAAGCTAGTAAGTTCTTCCAAAGTAGGGAAAGTAAATGAGAAGAAGAGAAAGGCTGAGAGTGCTTCTGAAGAAGGCAATGTGGAGGAGGAACCTGTCATCCCTCCAAAAAAGAAAAAGAAAAAGAAAGATTTGAGAAGTCAGACAGATAAAGGCAATACTACTAATGCAGCAGAAATGGATGTGCTAGTTGATAAAGAGGCAAAGTGTAATGAAGTAATTGAAGAAGCTAATTGTGAAGACCATGGACATGTGACTGAGAACATGCCAAGCAGAAAAGACACTCCAAAGAAAAAGAAAAAGAAGGTACCTAAAAACAAGGCTTCTCAAGCACAGGAAACCGTTCCATCAGTACCTACTTCTAAAAAAGCCAAAAACTGGACAACAGAAGTCTTATCCGCCTCAGCTGATCAAAAAGCTGATGTGTCTGCATGGAAAGACCTGTTTGTACCTAAGCCAGTGTTGCAGGCCTTGAGCTACCTGGGCTTTAGTGCCCCCACTCCCATTCAAGCCTTAGCCTTGCCTTCTGCCATTCGGGATAATATGGATGTTCTTGGTGCTGCAGAAACAGGTACAGATCTCTTACACTGATCGGCTATGCTGGGAGCATCCTGTTTCTCTTCTTAAAATGTAGCCCATGGTTGCAAGTTTTTACATGTAGAAGAAGCAGCTTTTGTGTATTATAAGAGAAGAGCTTTTGTCTTTTGCATATCCAGCATATTAGTAAAGTTTTAAAACTTCGTAACTTACACACATGGGAACATCCCATCTCTACAAAGCATGCAAAGCTTTGCACTCTCAGTGAGATTTTATGCTTTGGCAGAAGTCTCTTTTCCTCTTTCTCAAACTGCTTCCTGTTTGGGGAATGGTAAGGTGATACTCTGCAAAAGGCAGAATTAATGAAGAAAACAGGGTCATTTCTGCAGCAGCCAAACACGTACTCCTGGCAAGGCAAAGCAGAGAGCCAGGTTCCTGTGGAGACAATTCATGTTAGTGTGGAGCAGTGAACAAACACTGGCACAGTGTTGAGTGTGAATATGACCCAGGTCCTACTCCGAGCAAAACGGCCCAGCCTGTGCTCTGTCCCCCGGCTTTGCCAGTGTGTTGTCACCAGCCCTTCTCCCCTGCTTGTGCTTAAAGTGAGTTATTACATTAATGATTTGAGAGGTAGATTCATGTCCATTTTGTGCTCAGCTCATGCCTTGAGCATTGCTAACCTTCATGAAATTTGTTATAGCTCCTTGTTTACTTAATGCTGTGAAGTCTCAGAACATTATGTTCCCTCAAACTTTGTTTGCAGTTCATACCTTTGAAGTTTTGTCTTTAGCAACATTTTTTTCCCTAAAATACCTAGAGATACGAAGCACAATTGGAAGCTGCCTGGGCTTAAAAGCTTCCTTTATGCTGTTTTCATCTGTTCCAGTTGCTTTATCTCACTTCTTCTCTGTAAAGCCATTTACCACTCTCAAGCAAGAAGGTATAGTAACTAATAAGATGCAGTCATTTGCATTTTTATTTTAATTAGAAGCTATGTTGATGCTATTAGCTTTAGTAAGATTAGAAAGCCCTGCAGGGAATGTATTTAAAAATGGAACTGAAAAGTTAAGTGGTGTTTTTGTACTGCAAAAAAGTGCCATTTTGGCAGTGCTGGTAAGCAAATTCCTCTCTAGCTGCAGAGTGGAAAGCATGGTTGGTGGCAGGCTGTGTTCTTGCTTCATAATTTTGTATAACCCTGGGGTAGTAAGAATGTGTTTTGTTAATTTATTCTTTCATGAGTGAAATGCAGATTCTCTCCAAGGAGTCCATCAGATCATCATGTTCCTATAGAAACTTGAGAGATGTGGACAACTGCCTGTCAGGAGGTGCTGCACTTGGGAGTGGTTGAAACTCTCTAGTTCTTTTTTCTGCATCCTGCAGCACCTCTTAGCGCTGGGCCTGAGGGAGGAATGTGTGAAGTTAAAGATCTATTAATCCTGCTTGTTGTTCTTGCAGTGGGTCTAACCCGTGCTGTTCATTACTATGTAGAACTAGTGAGGTTTCTGTTTAAGGAGCCAAACCTATGTGAAATTATACAATATGAAACTGTTAAAAAGAGCATGAATTAGCTTGAGCTGTAGTACCAAGATATTCTTTCCTCCTAGTTTTGCACGCCTGTGCAAAACTGTCTGTGGTATGTGGTTTGTGTGTTACAAAGATAATATGTCCTGGGAGGTGATAATTTGTTTAATTTGTGGGTGAATCTAGTGCCTGCAGCATAGTTCTGTTTATCACAGCTATAATCTGTCTGGGTGCAGTCCTCACATTTGCACCTGCAAACTGCATTACGTTTAATTCAAAATCAGCAGTGTTCTTCACCTTAAAAACAGACACTCTGTATTAACAGAACCTTATTGTATAAGTGCTCTAAATGCAGGTTATAAGCGTTTTCTGCTTTGTGTGCAGACAGAAGTCAAAAAATACCTCCCAGCCATGCAGAAAGGTGGATAAGTGGATATGAGACTTTGCAGCAGCACTGGTCAGAATGATGACACTGGGCTTATCTGTATTAACTCTTGTTAAGGTTCTCCCCTTAAATAGGCAAAATTGTGTGTTGCTGGGTTGGCAAACCTTTACAGCTTTTTGGTATGGATAGGAATTGAGATAAGATTTTCAGAGGACTGCTTTCCAGCAGTGGCCTATTACAGGAATGGTGTGATAGTGTCTTGTACTCTGGATGCTGCTTTCATGATTAGTGAATGTGGGGTGGGTGTGCTACCAGGCTTTTCCTAATGTCTTTATTACTGACAGATAGTTTAGAAAGGAATATATGGCAGGGATGTAACTGCAGTTAACTTGTAATTAAACTTGCTTTTGACAAGCCCTGTCTCTCCAAAGTGGATTCTCTCTTTCAAATCAGATGCATGTGTTCGATTATAAAAATGTGACCCAGTGCTAGATCAGGAAATCAGGTGGTGGAGTATTTCAAAATACAGTGTCTTAGAAAGTTACAAATACAGGATGATAAATTGAAGATGGAAGCTAATCCTTCAAGTGCATTCCAGTTTGTCCTTGGCCTCATTTGCTATTCCTTTATTTGGAGACTGTTGATTAGAACTTTCAATTAGGGCATCATATTCTCCTTATGGGCATAGAGTTCTTTAAAAATATCTTGACTGCAACTGCGGCTTTTAAAAAACACTTTGAGAACAAATAAATACGCCTGACCTGCTAGAGATTGGAAAAATACTTGTTCCCCAGGAACAGGGGAATGGAGATGTATAAAGGAAACAGGAGAAAAGATGCTACTGCTGCAAGTTTCTGGTCTTCTAAAGACCATGAGTTTGCATCTGTTACAATGGTGTGTTTTAAGAACAGTGTGTGATTGGCTGTTGTTTTTCTCATCTTTTCAAATAAATGACTTGTCAGTCTGTGTTATTATTCTTGTTTGTTTTTTTTAGGAAGCGGCAAAACGCTTGCATTTGCAATTCCGATGATTCACTCTGTGCTGCAGTGGCAAAAATCAAATAACTCAACAACAAAAAATGACAGTGTTTCTAAAGAGTCCCATCAGCATCATGATGAAACAAGATGGGAAAGTGAGGATGAAGCAGAAAAAGTAACCCATCAGCAGGTTGAAGATAGTGGAGATGAAGATGATGCATCTTTCACAACAGGCTGTGTGAAGGTGCTGGAAAATGTTGAATTCGATTCCGATGACGAGACACATACTGTTGACTCCCATAAAAAGACACCTCTTTTAGGACTGGTCCTTACTCCTACAAGAGAATTAGCTGTACAAGTAAAACACCACATAGATGCAGTTGCAAAGTTTACAGGTATGTCAATCCCACAGGCCATGTTCCACAGCCAGATTGGACTGTGTGGCATTGGTGTTGAGCCAGAGTGTGTGCTGCAATTTCTTCCATAAAATCATAAAATTGGTGTCGCTTTTGAGGGGTTAGAGTTTTTAGCCACTGGTGTGTGAGAAATGCATGGAGATTCTTCAGTGAGGTGCATGTGGAAGTAAACAGTTAATATGAGCAATTTTGCTTTAAAATGTGTCTTCCTTCAAATAGGTATTGATTCATGCTCTCACAACACAGAATCAGTACTAGATACATGGCAACAGCAAAGTTTTTTCTAGTTTTTAATAATGTAGGCTATATATAATTAATAATTTCATTATCTAAAAACTTTTGATTATATATATATAATTTCATTTTTAACAAGTATACTAATCTTTTTATATACTGTGTATGTATAACTTTGTTCTATCTAATTAAAAAAAAAGTTATGGCTATAAATATTTGGAGTAGATGGCATTGCTGGATTGTCTGACATAGCTCCTGCAGCAGTCAAGCCACAGAAGTGTTACTGAGTAACATGCCTGACAAAAACCATTCCCCCTTCTGCCCTCCCTTTCCAACCAGAAGTCAGTACATCTGTTAAGTGTATGAGTAAGGACATGAAACTCTTGACGATGGCAAGTTTTTCCCAGTTCTTTCCACTTCTCCAGTACCAGTAAGATTTATTTATTAAAGAGGATATGAAGTGCAACAAACTACTCTTAAGCCCATTTTCCTTTGGTGTCTGTATGTCCTGCTGTGCTCATCAGTCTGCTTATTTTAACTGCTAGGCTGAAATAATCAATTTATGTCATACAGTTCTGATAGGAGCGGTGCTATTTATGTATAAAAATCTGCTGCCCAAGGGATAATATAGTTGCTGCAGCAGGAGAGGAGATGTTTTGATGTTGACTTTCTTTATTGCCTCATACTCACTTTGGAAAAAAGAAAAAAACCTGCTGGGGTGTTTCACAAGTAGTCCAGGAGAGAGCTCAGTGGAAGCTTGAATACTGGAAGGGTCTTTCACAGTAGCATTGAGTTTATCATGGGCCAGTGTATTCTTTGAAGAAGTAGGGTGAAATGAGCCATGTGTGGAGTCTGCTTCCAAAGATAAACTTCTTTTAGTACCTCCTGAGACTACTTAAAGCTAACGAGGTCTGTGCTACTGTGCAAGAATCATTAATCAGGTGGGAGCATACCTGGTAGGATTATTCCATAGCAAATGAGCAGTTATTTAGCAAGACAAGCATTTCTCACTCTTATTCTTTAAAGGATCTTCTGGTTATTCTTAACAGGAATATGTTTGTTCATGCAAATATACTTGAGAAAACACGAGACTCTGAAATATGTGTAAACAAAACTTAACAGCTATGTATGTGCTTCTTCATGCTGTTGAAAGACAGGTGCACTAATTCTTGGCGTCTAACTATAATGAAGATTTTTCTGTAAAATTTAGTGCATTTCTGTATGCTCAGAGTTACAAAAACCCCCTGAAGTTTCCTGGCTAAAATGCTTGTTGAAAGTTGCAGTGTAGACTGTTTAAAACACTTCATGAAGTAGATATATATAAAAACATTCGCTGGTAAATTAGTGAAATAAAATCCTTTATTTATATGTTCTAGGCATTAAGACTGCAATTCTGGTAGGAGGCATGGCTGCACAGAAGCAAGAACGTGTACTGAATCGAAAGCCAGAAATTGTAATTGCAACTCCAGGCCGTCTGTGGGAGTTAGTTAAAGAGAGACACCCACATCTTTCAAATCTTCGTCAGCTCAGGTAAAAGTGCTTTTTCAGATAACTGCTGGACACTGAACTGGGCAGCCCTGCTTGCAGATTATGTTTACTAATAGATTAAATACTTTAGACTACACAAGATCACCTATTTCAGTGTTTTATTGAAATGCACATTGGTTTTTTTGATGGAGGGAAATGTCAGTTAAAGACAATAGTAAAAACTGGATTTTTCAAAAAGAAATTCAGAAGGCTGCTGTAGCTGCCCCAGCATACCTGGTGTTCCTTTTGGCTTTATATACATAACATCCTTTATGTGTTTAGCAGGAAAAGTTTTTTCTTAAATGTATCAGGTTTGTATTTAGCTGCACAAGTGTATTTTTACTGTGTGTTTTCTACCTGACAGGTGCCTTGTGATTGATGAAGCAGACCGAATGGTTGAGAAAGGTCACTTCTTAGAGCTGTCTCAGTTGTTGGAAATCTTAAATGATTCACAGTATAACCCTCAACGACAGACTTTTGTTTTTTCTGCCACTTTGACTTTAGTCCATCAGACTCCCACAAGAGTTTTACAAAAAAAGAATGCTAAAAAGATGGACAAGAAAACGAAACTAGAATTGTTAATGGAAAAAGTAGGAATAAAGGGCAAACCCAAAGTAATAGATTTAACAAGGAAAGAGGCTACTGTTGAGACTCTGACAGAAACCAGAATCCACTGTAACACAAATGAGAAGGACTATTATCTCTATTACTTTCTTCTCCAGTATCCAGGAAGAACCATGGTCTTTGCAAACAGCATAGACTGTGTAAAACGCCTCAGTTGTCTCCTCACAATCTTAAATTGTGATCCTCTTCCTTTGCACGCCAACATGCACCAAAAGCAAAGGCTGAAAAACCTGGAAAGGTTTGCTGAGCGAGAGAGGTGAGTTGATTTTCAACTTCCTAGTAGAGAAAAAAAGAAATTGCATAAAGGGTGCTGGGGAGGAGAAACAACTCTGTTAGAGTAGGAGCAGGTTGGGGAAGTTAGCTGAGGATGTGAGTCCCCTGTTCATGAGCCCAAGATATTAACGATTAAGGATGAGGTTTCACAATTAAGGTGATGAGCTGGAGGAAGTGCAGTGGAAGGCCACCAAGATATTCAAGAAGCCTACAGGAGAAGAGGTTGAAGGGACTGGGTGTTTGTATTACCTGGGAAAAGTATTTTGTGGGTAGCTAATGTCGGTCCTCTGACACCATGAAAGAAGGTTATCCAGAAGATGGAGCCAGGCTTTTCAGAGTGGTGCTTGATGGAAGGATGAGGGGTAATGGGTGCAAGTTGAAATAAGAGGCTCAGGCTGGATATGAGAAAGAGCTTTTTTCTCTGTGAGGACAGTCAAGCATGGGAACAGGCTGCTTGTCTTGGAGTTTTTTGAGGCTCAGTTGGATAAAAGCCCTGAGCAACCTGGTCCAGTCTTGCAGCTCATCCTGTTTTGAAGAGGAGGTTTTACTAGGGACCGCCTGAGGTCCGCTGGAGCCTGAAATAGCCTGTGGTCCAGGAGCTTGTTGCTGCTGAAGGAGCTGTCACTTACCCTGTTTTCAGACATGTTTTTAGAACTGTCCTGCACATGTCCTGGCTCTGCCCATGTCCTGGTTCTGCAGCTCATTTGATCCACTGTTAGTTACTGAATCTCCCTAAACCATCAGAAAACGAACCACTTACAACTCATTTGCAGGTTTAGTTACATACATTAGTATCCTGAGGTCAAAGTATCTTTGAGCAATGCAAAAGCAAGGGCAGTTGTGCCTTTCAGCAGTAGTGGGCAGCCAGGGCTTACCCAAGCAGACCTGTCCTGCCATTTTAGAAAATATTGTTTTGGGTTGTCTTTGGCCTGGCCTTTGGAAGGAGATTTTTAGTGTCATTGCTTCCATAGTCGAGAAGTATCACAGTTTAGTCCTGCTGTGAACTGCTGCATGCTGTCTGGGAGTTTGTACCTTGTTAATAGATTCAGGCATGGAGAACAGAGGTTGAATTGCTGTGATGGAGCTGCAGCATCCCTTGGCAAATGTATTGATTGCATTTACATAGGTCAGGTGAGGTGTTTTCAGAGACTGCAGATTTTCAAGGCAGGAAAAGAAATCTATGAGACCATCTCTCATGGCCTTCTGCAGATGGCAAGCTGTAGAATTTTCTGTTGTTATTTCTGCTTTGAACTACAGAGTATGCAGTCAGATGCCATAAAATCTTAACAACTTTCCATTACCTAAAAGTTACTCATTTCAGTTGCTGGGAGATGTTTTTAAAACAAACTGTTCCATATTCTAGGGAGACTTTTGTCTCTGTAGAGATTGCTTATATAAAAGAACAACTTTTTTGAGTAGTTCATCTTAACTAAGGAGAAATAGTAATTGTTAGAACAGAACTCTATCCTTTATTTCTAGGTTTAATTTACTGAGAGTTTGAGTGCAAGCTGGTAGAAGATACTACCCCCAAGAATTGTTATTTAAATAGATAATAATGTGATTTTTCTCTACTGGTAAAACTTTTAATAACATGTCTGTATAGCCAGAGGATCAATTGTGTTGTTAATGATGTGGTCATAGCAGGCTAAAGAAATTCTTTAAAACTTGGACAGTGCACTGAAAAGTGTAATGCAGGGGCACATACTCTCCCTTCCTCATTGAGTAACAATTTTTTCTAGCATTCTTGTGAACTGAAAGAGAAGAAAAACATAGGAAAACAGGATCCAGTAGGTAGTGCATTTATTTATTGAAAACAGACCTGTTTATTTATTGTTTATTTACTGAAGGCAACATAGGCATTTTTAAATTTTACTTTAAAAATTATTGTTTCAAGACTGCCCTTGAGGTAAATTGGGTATCATTTCTGTAAGGGCAAACAGAATGTATATGTCCTACAGATACTACAGTATATACTTGTTTCTTAAACTGCTATGGTAGAATTGTAGGTTGCTGTATTTAATGTTCCTTGGCAAATTATTTATTCATCAGTTTTATGTTCATTAATTTTTTTCACTTTCTCAGCTGTGTCCTCCTGACAACAGATGTCGCAGCTCGTGGTCTGGATATTCCTAATGTCCAACATGTCATCCACTACCAGGTTAAGCATTCTTAATATTTTTCCTTTTACTATTTTGGTTTGATATAAGTTTTTGCTAATCCAAATCCTGAACACTGTAAAGCTGTAATTCTTGGTCCCATATATAGGATAGTCCCAATACAGAGATTAAATAATTTAACTGTCCTTAGTGCTTTGTACTTAAAGATCTCATTTCTGCAGTGGCTGACTGCAATGGGTAGCACTTTATGAATGTGTCCTACAGAAGTGGCATCATAGATCTTACCCTCCTTGCTTTTTGCTTACCTTTGATTCCAAAGATGTCAAATAACTCACCTTTATAACTCTTCTCTGAGAACACATAAAATATTTTCTTGCTTTGCAAATGAAATTCCAGAGGACCAAAAGTTAGGAGAGACTCACAAAAAATTACGCAAGGAAAAATTCTGGATTAGAGAACACAAAGTGCGTCAAGACATCATCTTTAACATCGCTTTCACGTGTGTTAGGTGCAGCGTACGGTGTGTGTAAAGCCCCTGTTCTTGGCAGCCTCTTGTCCAAGGCGTGCCAGGCTGTGCTGGCAGCTGTCCCTGCCTGGCTGCATGGCTGCTGTGGATTCTTGCAGGTCCCTCGTACCTCTGAGCTGTACGTGCACAGAAGCGGCCGAACAGCACGAGCCGCCAATGAAGGCCTCAGCCTGTTGCTGATTGGTCCTGAGGACTTGATCAATTTTCGGAAAATCTATAAAACGTTGGAGAAGAGTGAAGAGCTGCCATTTTTCCCGATTGATGCCAAGTGCATGACTTCTATTAAGGTAAAGAAATAAGAGTCTTTTTGCAGTCTGAGTAGTTGCTTGCTTATTTATATTACTGATATGATATTGCCTGTCGTGTTCTTTCCAGGTGAAATTTACTCGCGAGGATCTGGATTTGAAAATTAAGTTAATTACACTTTGTATTTTTAAAGCATTATCTATGATTTCTCCTCAATAACTGACCCAAGAAGGGTATCCAAACATAAACATCACTTATGTTTTTCCAGAAACAGTATAGGGATGCGAATAAGTTCTGTGGTTGTGGAGCTGGGATGGCTCTGCTAAGTACATTGTTTAAAGCCTCCTACGTTAGTAACAAGACTAACAGACTAAAGAACAGTAGCAGGTCCAGGGGTATTCAGTGGTCTTCACCTGCCTCTTCCCATGTGAAGTTGTGAGTTGTGTGTTTTTCTAAAAGTTCCTGTACTGTAAGGCCACAGCTGCCACTGAACCCTGTCAAACTGAGTTTGTTTCCCTTTTTTAGGTTATTGCCCATTTTAAAGAGGATTCAGTCATTCACTATCTCACAAGATAGACAATGGTTAGAACTAACAAAACAACGTGTTTTAGAAAGCATCTAGGCACTGCAGATTTTCTATTTCTTGAGTAAGAGACTATTTAATGTCTCAGCATTCTCTTAATAGTTTGGATAGTCATAAAAATGAGACATATTTAAATACTGGATTTTAAAGGAATCCAGCTGGGGTAGAAATGTCTGTATATTGTACAGTCATTGAGAACAGGAAA
This sequence comes from Cettia cetti, assembly GCA_013401135.1. Lineage (NCBI taxonomy): Eukaryota > Metazoa > Chordata > Aves > Passeriformes > Sylviidae > Cettia > Cettia cetti. The sequence goes on from VZUI01052764.1 coordinate 118,320, forward strand.
GAGTGCAAGCAGTGAGATAATGCAGCAGGTGCCTTCCTCATGGTATTCTGATTCAGGCTTACCTAAATGGATTGGACTCAGCCCAGGGTCTACCCTAGTGGCAACAGCAGTATCTTCACCTTGGGAATAATGACAGCAAGTTTCAAAACCCAGGCTTGCTGCAAATAGGGTATTTCTTTCAGGAGATGCAGCTTTATGAAAGAGGAAAGAAAAATCAAATAAATGCTTCTATGGATTCATTTTTTTCTCCTCTTGGTAGTAATGATGAGAATCTGGTTTCCACCCCTATCTCCTCACTGCCCCCTTCCACCCACTAAATGTTTCTAGTTACTGAAAGAAATCTGTTGTTTTGAAGAGTGTTGCCTCAGAGATTCCTTCTGTGTTTCTTGATGAGTAGTTCTTGACTCTTAACATGCTCTATCAATTAATGGGCAAATAAATATCGTTTCTACACTTTCCTTTTCCTGTCACTATCTCACAATCTCTCCTATCTGTAATAATGCTCCTCTCCCCAGAAGAAGAGATCTTTGTAATTGTAGCTGCAGGACTCCAGCCTCATAAGCCCTTGCAACAGTCAGGTCTTACTACGCTTTGTGTGTCCTGGGTTTAATCACAAAGTCACTGTAGCTGGGACTAACAGTTCTGCTGGTCCTTTGTGTCTGTCCCATTGGCACACTCCTCTCTTTTTGCATGCTTTCATTCAAGTCCAGGAAAAGTCTGAAGGGGATTCACACTTGAGAGGAATAGAATTGTTGAACCAGAATTGACTTACAGAGAACTTAAATTTTACAGAGATGGAAAAGCTTACTTTAAATTTCTCCTAATGATTTAAGAAGTGACTGACTCAGTAGTCCACTGCAAGTGTTACTACTTCTCTCTTTCTCTCTGTGGTAATTACCCTGGCAGTCCTGGCTGCTGCTGTTACTGTGTAGTACCTCACTATTCAGATTCCTGCGTGGGTTTGTTTCATGCAACTGCAGGCGCATTCCAAAGAGCAGAACTTGCTTCTGGTTGGTTCATATTTACTGTTAGTGCATTTTCTTTCCACAGTGAATTAGTTATTTGTTTGGCCTGGCTGGAAGCCTGCAGGGCAGGTTAAGCTTGCTGGGCATCTTTGCTCCACCTGTGTGCAGCTGGGAAGAAGGACAGGACATTCTGTCCTGTGCCTAAACAAGATCCAAGTGCATTCCTGAAAATATGATCTGTTCCTTCCATATGGCCTGCAGGACTTTACTTTTTTCATAGTGGAATGAAAGTTGTGGCTGCTCCTTACTGCTGAGACTAATAACTCTGAGATCAAGCTGTACTATATAAGTATGTAACTTGCAAATGATTGGTATCTCAGCCACAGTTTGTTCTTGATGTCTCTCAAGTGTTTATAATGATTCATTCATAGAATGTTGAGTTGACATTCAGGTATGTTTAGTAGTTGAAATGTTTCAGAAATCAGATTCTATCATGGATCTAAGGAAGAAAACGTTTGTGAATGATGATGTGTTATTAGGTGGGGCATCTCCTGGGACATGGGTAGGAAACAGAAGTGTCTCTGCACCCCAGTTGCATTGTAGTGCATGCTCTCAAACACTTACTCTGCTCAAGTACCCCACACTTCCATCTGATCATAGTGTCTAAATGTACTTTCATTGCAGGAACGGGTGAATTTGGCAAGGCAGATTGAGAAGGCAGAATTTTTCAACAGTCGGGCAAAGCAACACAACTCCTGGCTCCAGCAAGCTGCAGAGGCTCTTGAGATTGATCTTGATGATAACATGTTGATGGGCAAGTAGAAAATGTTTTTTCATGGATATGCTCAGTAGGGCCCATAGTGCTGGTGTCCAGAAGAAGCTTCACCATGGCAGAGAAGCTTCAACAGCTGCAGGGCAGGGGTGGGGGGAAAGGAAAGGGGTGCTGCTGATGTGTGGTGTTAGAGGTGTTTTCAGGATGATCGTGCAGCAGAGAGTGCTGGAGCTGAGGGAGTGAGGTGTGACAGTTCTGGCAAGTCAGAGACAAGTCTGTAGGACAAGAACTGTTGAGCTTCTGGCAAGCATTTCAGAGTAATCTAAGCAGCCCAGTGTGTCCTGATTGAGTCTTGTCCCCTCTTGTCATAGAGAAAGCTGTTTCCACGCTTCTGCTTCTCTCTCCCACTCTCTTGTAGTCAGGCATCAGGACAGGAGCCTGACAGCTCTGTGGGAACACCCAGGAAGTGCTAGGGAACACCAAATATTATGTGAGCCTTAAGTAGGTTGAGCTGTGTGGGCTAAATGGCCAATACATATATTGAAGTTGATGAGGTTTTTGGTGGTTTGTTAGAAGTAAATAATTTCTTACGTTTTTAAAATTAAATACTTTGCAGGCTGTAGCTGAGAGAATGTGTAGGGCTGTACAACTGCAAGTGGCTATTAGTTCAATGCCATGAAGTTTTGCAATGCTTAGATGCACTGTAAAATGCCCCATTGTGTTCATATTTTGGGAGCTGAAGGTATGATTTCCTACCAGTTCTTTGAAGGCAGGCTGAATAGGGTTGCTGCAGAGGTCACTTCAGATTAGCCTGGCTCTAGCCTGTTAGCTGCTAAATATGCCAATGCCTTTAATTTTGAAAGATGTTTAGATTAGTGTCTTCTTTTATTCATGCCTGGACTAGCTGTTCTCAACCACTTTGCAAGCAGACACTAACCATCTCTGTCTAAATTGTTCAGGAGTGCTTTCAGATAATTAGCACTCTGCTGTCTTGTTTTGACATAATCTGAGTATGCTGTGCTTTGGAATGAGTTTCCAAACAGCACATCCAATCCAAGTAAGTTGTGACTCTCAAGTGAAACATTTTGTAATTACCACCCAGAAACTTGCCAGGTTTATGCTTTAAAGTGTACTCAGTCTCTGATTCTTATATAGCTTGTTGGAGACCAATTAAACTCCCAGTGATCCCTGCCATAAGTGAAGCGCCTCTTACACAGTTACAAAAGATTTAGTAATGTGCTTTTAATTTTACCTTACAGCAACCTTAATTTCATTTTTCTCCTCAGTTCAGGCCTTAACTATGGTTACTCAGTTGTCAGGATTCCTCTCCATCTCATTACCTCCTGAACACCCTGGGTGATCTGAAAATGTCACAGATGACTGGGAGTGGCCTTGATAGAGAGAAAAAACTAGGGTCAGCATCTGCCCCTATCACTGCAAAGGCCTGCAATGCAAGTCTTTTTCTTGTTGTAACATTCTGTATTTTGATTTCTGCCCCAAGGAAGAAAAGTTAGTGAGCAAGAAGAAAGCCAGAAGCAAAAGATGCTGAAGGGGATGAAAAAACAACTGAAAAATATGTTGTCCCAGCCACTGTTTAAAGTCCTTATGAAAACCAAGTATCCAACACAGTCTGGAAAACTACTCTTGCCTCAGACATCAGTGTGCTATTCAGCTCTAGGTGCCGTGTCCAAAAAGCAAGCCAAGAAGAAGAAATCAATAAAATAAAATTAGATAACAGCAAGATCATTCAGTGTGACAGAAGCAAGGATTATCCTCATCAAGGCTGTCAGTGCTTATGGAGGAACCCAGAAGACAGATTGTATAAGGATGTTGCCTATGTATTGGTTTTGCAGGCAGAAAACAAAATGCTGATTCAAAGGGCTCAATTAACATTTGGTTAGTTACTGTTGAAACTTGTCTTGGATCTTGGTTTTTTATGTTCTTATTTTTTTCTTAAATCTCTATATTAATAGAAGTTAATTAGTTTTCACATAGTTCTGATAATTACTCCATTTTGTGAGATGGGTAAGAGTTACTGGGTAAAATTCACTGTGGGCATATTCTAATGATAAAACTTGATTTGAATTTTAATGTCTTTGAAGGACAGGGGAAGGTCGGCTATATCCAGTGCGAGTACAGTCTGAGCTGGTGGTAGTGGGAGGTTTGGCTTTTACTGCCTCCAGCTCAGTGTGAAAGGCAGAAAATACAGATAATGTTACCAGTAAGTCTACAGTTCTGGTTATGGAAATGTCCCAGTTTTCTTTCTCCTCTGATAATATTTCTCTGTTCTGTTCTCCACCAGGTTTAATTCTTTTAGTCCTGTGTTAATACATTTTGAATGTGCAAAAAAAAGTTAAGGTGGCAATGGGCCAGGACTGACCTTGGGAGATGTGTAGATTTCTGAGGAATAAGTGTTGCTACTCAGTGTTTTCTTGATTAATATTTGAAATTAAGCCTGTATTTGAAAACATTAGGACCATGATCTTCACTGTAATGTAAGAGATGATGTTTTGAAATGTCACTTTTGAAGATTACTCCAGTATAATTATGCTTTTAAATAATTTTAGCTGGATCTGGGCAAGTATTTTTTAAAGCTGTTTTTAAAAATATGTCAGAAAAATATATTTTGAATTTTTGTTAAATTATATCTGCCATAAACTCCAAAGCCTGTCTGTTTTCAGTTACTTGAGATTCTAAATCCCCCATAGCTGATGCTCTTTAGACTTATCAGACAAGGAGAGGGGAAAAGCACCCAAACGATAAGAGAGTGGAATCTCTATTGGTGGGAGGACAGGTAACAGCCTTCACCTGCTGGTTCTGGATGAGGCTTAGTTTCTGTGTCTCAAACAGTATGGAATGAACCAGTGTCACTGCCATGACAAGAAGCACCAATTTACTCAGCTACTCAGGGAAATTTGTCTGAGGAGTTGAGTGCCCCCTCTAACCACTTGCTGGTTATGTGAGAATAACAAACTCTTTATTCTTTCATCAGTGTAAATAATTGAAGCCCTCTGTCTCTGGAGGGCTTTTCTCTTGTTTTCGTGCATTACTGAAGAAGAGCTGTGACAGTGTAATCATAAGCATACAGAGCTTGTCAATTATGTATGAGACTTTCCTTGCAATGCACTGTTTGTCTCATGCCCTTGGGAACAGAGGGGGAAGTTTTGGGGAGAAGAGATGGTAAGGTTCTGTTTCCTCTCTCATGTGGGGAGACACGTTTGGAGTTAATGTGACATCTGAAAAATAAAAACAATTTTATGACGGTTCCTTGTAAGGAAGGTTGAAAAAAGGCACTGAGCAAAGGTAAGCATGCCCTCATTTCTTTCCTGTGCCGTTTTAAGCAGACTCTGACATTATGAAAAGGAATTTTGTATTGGTTTTGCATCCTGAAGGGCTTGAAGACCAGGTAGGCCTTTTCTGCATCTTATATGATGCATTTCTGTTTCTGTTTCATTAACAAAATGAAGGCTGGATTCTGACAACAGAGCTCAGCATCTCCCTGTCTCAATCTGCATGAGTTTTGGCAATTTCTAATTCCATGAGATCATGAGGACAACTGAATTTGGGGACAGTGAGAGCACTGTTACTTCATTTCTATCATTGCTATGAATTTTTTCAGCTGCCTCTATTTCCCTGTGTTTAACAACCCACCTCTCACATTCCCAGCCCACTGTCTTGCCAAGTCTCCCCAGGGTAGAGCATGGCACTTGTGCCCTCCTTGCTGCCTTCATAGAATCATAAAACCTAATGCCACCATACCCATACAGCAAAGTGCCACATCCACTTGTTTATTGAACACTCCAGGGGTGGTGATTCCACCACTTCCCTGGAGAGCCTGTTCTGATGCTTAATAAATAGTTCACGTTTGCTTGTGGGACATGCTCTGGGGCCGGTTTTCTGCAGCCTCTTAGCTCTCAGCTCTGCATGAACTCTCAATGCTTTAATCTATGGATGCTGCACCCCCACAGGAATGAAAGCAGAGCTTGGACCCTAAAAATATCTCTGTGTCTTAAGAATACTTGTCTAGAGCTCTGAAAGCTCTCTTGTGGCTGCCTGTTTTGCCTTGTCATTATCTTACCAGGATACCTTGAGTCTTCTAGCTAGAGGGAAAAAACCTTGTATTTGCTTTAGCTAATTTTAAAAAAATTGTTAAACCAATAACTGAAAGATACTACCACTTAGCTGCCCCACTCCTATGTGAATGAAGTTACTGCAGAAAGAACAGTAAAGCAGAATGTTTTCTCTGTCTGATTTGCATGTGTACTACTGGTGCAAATTAGACATGGAAGAATTTTATATCAAGTCCATGTGGGCAGTGTAATCTTAGTGTTTATCAAATACGTAATAGAAAATGTTTTCTGTAATGGTCTGCTAGCACAGCAGTTATACTGAGGCTTCAAACCTGTAATCTCATGTTTTGTGGCAGCTTATGTCTGCTGAAATACCCATAATTAAATTACTTATTAAGTCTATTTAAGCTGTCAAAGCAACTTCCAAGTATTTAGTAAAAGCATGACCTCGGCAGAGTGGTGGTAGGGTACAAGCTGATAAAGAGCAACCAGTACTACCTAACAGAAAAGCAAAACAATAGCTTCTGAATCTTCTTTTTTATTTTCTGAAGGCATGGGGTCAGTTGACCTCATCCCTGCCACAGAGTTCCTGCTCTGTCATACTCTATAAAGAAAAGGAAGAGTCCCTGCAGTTTAAGGCATCTGCTGAGGAGATAGTTTGGACAGGATCTCACATATTAGACAAGAGAATTTCCTGACATTCCCCATGCCTTTTCTCTCCTCCCCTGTATGTTAATAAAACTGCAAATTAGCAGAGCAGAAGCTGGAGTGATGCCTTGCCATATGCCAGCAGCCCAGGCACAGGGCTGCCCATGTGGCACAGGGGAGGTAATTGACACCTTCCTGAGAGAGGGCCGGGTACCACACACTTACTGCAATTAGTCTGGATCAGGCCTCTGAGGGGAGAGGAGGTAGGAAAGGGATGCTTTTTGACAGCCTCACCTCACACAGCCTGACACAAGCAGGAAAATATGGTAAGAGACTCTGTGCTTTCCTGGGTGTTGAAACACCCACTGCTTTGTCCTGTGCTAGCAGGATGTGGGGTTTGGGTGCCTGAGCTATTCCAGACTTTTGATGAATGGCTGGGTGAAGGAGGGAGCTCAGAAGACCATTAAATGAATGACTGATAATATAGCAAGCAACAATCTGTAAGTAATACCCAACAATCATTGCAGAAAAGTAGGATGTTGTCAGTGGTCATAGGTTTGGGAAGTAGAAGGGAGGCGAAGGACTCTCTTTAGGAAAATTATCCTCCATAGATCCCCTCTATAGTCACCTTCTAATGCTCAGGAAGCTGTTGCCTGATACTGTTCTGGCCTGTGAGAGATTTTCTATTTCAGCTTCTTTTTGTGCAAGGTATTGCAAGGCTTTGATGTTTTCTCAAGTCAGTCATAAGCTCCCCCTGGGGTTGGCCTCCCAGAGTGAGTAAGAAAGAGGAAAATAATCTGTCACTCCTGTGGCAAGTTTATTGGCCTTGGGAAGCAAGTGAATAAGAGTTTCTATGCTTCTTTGCCTTGGAGTTCAGCAGCTCTTGCTGTGAAACTGGAGAAAATTGTAGCCAGTTTCCAAAGCAACCAACTTTAGATGGTACAAATTGCCAAATTTCTGTAGGTAAGAGCTGCAGTTACAGAACATAAACACAAAACCTGGCTTGGAAAAGCAGAACAGGAACTACAAAATATGTATGGGCTTTAGTACCACTGGGCTAATTAAAGGTCTGATTATTTTTTATTACTGATGCAATTATATCAGTCTAATTACTAGTGTGGATTTTTTTTAGACGTTTACTTGTGGCAATATCTATAGCAGCATGAGCTGACAGGTGCTACGGATTTACACGTGCTGGCCATCTTAACAGGGTCTAACCCTAGTATCCCACTGATTAATGTCAAGTGGAAGTGAAGATTTCCGGTTCCTCTTTTGTTAGTTCTCAGGTTACTACAGCTGTGCGCCTCTGGAGAAGGGACCCCTTCCCCAGACCATTCCCCTCAGTTATACTTGTACAGCCCATCCCCCAGTCCACACATCTTTTCACTTAATTCTGCTCTGTGGTCTCTCCATTTCTTAATGGTTTTCACTGTTTCTGGGCTGGCCTTTTCAAGTTATCTCATTAGCTTGGAATTGTCTCCTTTGTCCTTGCATTCTAGAAAGCAAAGAAACCAAAACATCTATACAATGAAGAGTTTAATATCTGAACTGGAGTAACCATTCTAGTATCTTAAGGTATAGAAGACAACCCAATAATAAAACTGGTTGAAACCATCTGTCTTGTGCCTTTTTTTTCTTGTAGACATTTTTGTGTTCCTGGTATAAATTTGATGATTTGTTCCTCTCCATCTAAGAGTCTGGTCTTAGCAGGGACAGAGGTGGCAGATGCAGATAAATGCCTGCCAAACACTATTTCTGCTGGTGGCACAAAGTATTTCTAGTAGCTCATTGCCCTATTCCTAAATGCCACTTCAAAGCTACCTGACTACAAATTCAAGTAATTTTATTTTTGAAAGTCTTATTCGTTCTTTTTCCCTCTCCTGAGGATTGTGAATGATATTGAACGTGTAGTTGTCACTGTGTTCCTAAAATTTTATACATGTTGTTTAGTGTTCCTGCTGGAAAGTGAGAACCTCCAGCAGGTTCTATGTTTTCAGGTATTCCATATCTGGTAAGAATGTTTTAATCACTCCCAGAGTAACAGTTTTCCTGGTGGGAAAAGCTTCTATCCATTCTGAGAGCTGATCCATGATTACCAGTGTTCATAAGAGGCATGTCAACACAACCACTTTGAAAATAGGAAAAAATAATATGGGAAAATTAAAATCATATTTCAACATCTTTTTTGTGTTTTGTGTTGGAAAACTTTCAACATGTGGGACAAGAAATCACAATACTTTTCATTGCCACGTATATTCTGGGGATTGCCCACATTTTTTCAATCTAGTTAACAATTGCTAACATCCCTCCATGTATTTTATCATGAAACCACTTAGCCAAACTCGTTAAATACTTTCTTTGTAGAACAGGTTATCTCCCAATACTCCAAATTCCAGTTTCATCTTTCACAGTCTCCCAACTTTCCCATCGAGCCCATTCCTTCTGAGTAACCTCTGCATGTGTTTGGGCTGTGTTACAGATCTCCAGTCAACCGCCAGCAGAGGGAGTTATTATGGTGGCACACTCCTAGTAGGATAAAGCAGATAAAGCAATTTTAGTTGCTTTATCTGCCAGTTCATTATTTGTTCTGCTTTAGCTGGACCCTTTGATTTGTGCTGGACAGCACATTACAGCAGTTTCCTTTGGAAGCTGAATAGAGCATTTAGATTGCAGTTCCAAGAGCATTTAGATTTCAGTTCCAGGAGAAATCTACTTTCTTGCTGAGGTAAGGAACCTTCATTCTTTCCATAGCACACCCATTGCATGACACGCTCCAAAAACTTACTTAGAATAAGAATAAACACTGCTGATGTCCCCACCCGGCTGCTCATGCTAACGCAGTTAATTCATCAAGGCTTGTAGAGGTTCTGCTTCAAGTATCTCTGGCATTTTCACAACTACATAGCCTACATATCATTTTCCATTCATGTAGCATAAAGATCTGTCAGTGATAAGGGTTAGATTTGAGTTCTCTAGAGGCTGATCCAGCAGTTGGTGTGCAGTTGGTGTGAAACACAGCCTTAGCAAAATCATGACAGGGCTCATCATCATAAGGAGCAGGCAGTGAAGTTTCTGGATTCAAAACTCTACATGTCTTTAAAATAACATTATCCTCATTTAAGATAATTAAATTATTTTAAATCACAGTGCTGTGCCGTTTGTGGGGACAATGATTACGTAGCGTGTTGCTTCAACATCATTTTTACCGGATGGGGGCACTGAGGGTTGCGGGCTGCCTCGGGGGCGGTCGATGCCGTGCCGCTCCGCGCGGCAGTGGCCGCTGCCCGGGCTCGGTACCGCGGAGCCATGCCCCGCAGCGCCCGGCCCGCTCGGCGCGGAGCCGCGGGGCGGCGGTGTGGCCACGCTCGGGAGGAGCGCCTGCGCCCGCTGCCGCCTCGCTCTCACGCTTCGTTCTAAAGATTCGGAATAATTCGGCAATCCCAGTGCAGGAACAGAAGCTCCTTTTATACTTTTGAAATCCCTTCCTCTCTCTGGACCCCACTGCAGAGGCCCCACTTCCGCCTTTTGTAGCTTCTCCCCCAATATCCAGGGTCTGCAGTATGATACTGTGCCTAAAAATCCACACAGTATCTCTTTCAAGACATCTTTAAACAAACTGAAGAATATAGTAGGAGAGCCAGTGAACTCTTGGAGCAGGAGGGTCCATGTCAGTTGTTGACTTTTCCACAAAAATGCAATCAGAAGTTGGCTGCCTTCTGATGCAGGAATGGTAAAACCTAGTGGTCCCTGGAGGAACCCCTACCCCAGATCAAACCCCTCAGTTATACCTGCACCACACAGTACTCAATCCAGTCACCTAATTCTGGTCAGTGGTCTCTTGATTTCTTATTAGTTTCCACTCTTGCTGGGCTGGGCTTCTTCTCTTAGAATTGTCTCCTTCCTCCTTGTCCTTCTTCATTTCGTTCACATCTGCTGGATTCTGCTAGTTCTAAGAACAGTGCTGCATTTGTTAGCAGCATTTGTTTTCTCAAAAAAATTGCTCTAGGTCAGCCCTTGCAGCCTAGAGCTTCAAGTGCTTTAGTTACTAGTGCTAAGCAATTAATGCTAAATGAGTCTATTCAGAAAGAATAGCTATATGTCTTCTATAACACATGAATGTTAGAGCAGTCACTGCTCTTTCTTATCAAGTTACTTCTAAGCTGGCTCAAGTGAGGCCATTTCCATTGTTGCAGTTCTGAGATGACGTCACAGTGTGGTTTTCTTGGCAAGTTAAAAAAATTGTGAGAATTAATTTGCTGAAATGTTTCTCACTAATTTTCTTTCTTTTCCTAGGTTCCCAAAATCTCCTGAGTTCCAGCTGGGAAAAAAAAAAAAAATTATTCTTGCACATACATGTATGTATAAACACAATTGGAAATAATGTCCCTTTCATCACAGAAGTTTTCAAAAGTCTATTTTCTAGTACATCATTCAACAACATATACACATATATGTGTATATACATGCACACAGTGACTTTTTAGCTAATTAAACAATGTATTTCTATGTAAGAAAAAGTATTATCATTTTATCTCTGTTCCCCAGGAATTGTTTATTTCATTCATTAAAAAAGTGAAGTATATGTTTACCAAATGATAAATGAAAGTGACTGGGAAAAGTGTTTCCATCATAGATTTCAAAAATAACAAGAAAATTTCAATATTCTAGCAACTAAATCCAAGCCAAAAACATGCACATTCCCTTAAGCCTTGAAACGGAATTTCTGATATTGTCTTTCCTTTTTTCTTCCTATTTTCTATACAAGGACAACAAAACTTATATTGATTTAGTGGCAAAAATACCCCATGAATGGAGACAGATATTTGGGGTATAAAAACCCTAGGATAGGTTTTATCAAGTTGAAATGTAATGTTGTTTTCTTCTTTTTAAAATATGATCAATGTGAGCACAACAATAAACACTGAGTAAAGTTATCAGGAACTGTTTAATTAGAAAAAGGTACCACCATTTCTGTACACAAAAGCAATTTTCTGTACATAGAAGTCTTGGTGTTACCCATAAGCAGGGACAACTTCCTCCTTTGAATAAAGAAAATGCTTGCAGTTTCCATTATATGGCATTCACATTTTACTGCAATGCCTTCTTATTTAAAACCAAAACCAAATAACAAACCCAAACCCTAGATTGGGAAAGGTTTATGTATTGTATATGATTGGAAGCTTTGTTATTCCAGTATTTTAATTAAACTGTTCCTTACACAGATGGTGAAACCAGAACTCAGTTCATGATGAATTATGGACTCCCAGAGCTGAGTTATGGTGCAAGAGCAAACAGCCACTGATTCCACTGCTGGGCAATCACTGCCATAAATTAACATTTCTGCTCCTTGATGTACTTACATTTATGACCATTTCATATTCTCTGAAAAGCAAGTCAGGCACTTGTATATAAGGCACTGTTTCCCCAACAGAGGACTAATGGACAGTGCACAGGTACACACAGGGCTGGTAAATGTGCCTTGCTCTACACATCAGCCAAAGCAGAGGAGTTAGCAAGAAAAAAATTCCTGTCACCTTGCAATTACTAGAACATTCTGTTCTTCTGCTCTGCTTTATTTTTAAGCTATTAGCATAACTTTTCAGATGAGTTAATGTGAAAAGTAAACACTCATTTAGAAATATGTATTAAATACCTTAGAGTGTGCGGAGGGAATTAGATTTGCGTGACAGCTTTATAAGTGGTGCTTGCTAATTCCTGACAGCTCTCATTAGTTAATGATCCAGTAATATCACAACAGCCAGAACCACCAGGTGCAGACCAGGTTCCTGTGTGCTTAACAAGCATTGATCAAAAGGTTGTTTACACCCCCTAAGTCAGAACCTGTTTGGGTGCCAAATCATTTGTTGCTGTTTGTCCAGCAAGCTGCATGGTGTCTAGGGGATAGACAGGTATCTTCCTCTGTTAGTATCTGGTGACCAGTGAATATCAGGCATTGTGTCTGTGTGCCCTTTGCATAAAAATTCCACGATCCTTCAAATCTTTTCACAAGTTTTGAAGGAAACCATCAAATTCAAAAGGCTGCTGCTGTGAGTAGTAAACAGGTCTTCTCTCTGCTTTAGCCACTGGTTTTATCCATCCTGGCAAATCTGATAGTACATATTTCCCTTCCCAACATGGAATTTAAAGTAAAAAAATTCCCTTTGGTGTTGGATTATAAAGAGCATGGTATGTTGCAGCAGTGGGTACATTGAGAGCTAAAGCTGGTACAGTGGTTAACTGCTGTACTAGTTTTACACAGAGGTGTTTTTTGGACATACTGTTTTGTCCCATGTACAAAACTTAACCAGACTGATGCTGCTGCACAAGCAGTGGTTAAACTCCTTGTGCAATCCTGCCTCCTCCTTGCCAGAGAGAAATGAAAGCTCTTGTTCTCCTCTAACTCTGCTTCAGCATCTTGTATGTCAAAGTCCCTCACCACTGCCTGTAGTTACCACCAAACTTTCTGCCGTGCTTCCCTGGGCATTATCACAATAGAAATCCTTCTATTTTTATATTTTTAACCTTCCTTATACTTATTTGTTCAGTTATTACACTAAAACCAAATCTTGCCAAGTGTTGTTGTGTTGCAGTGATGGATTATACAAGGTCCTGAAAGACGATAAATACTCATAGAAAAAACATCTGTTATCTCTTGTTAATATGATTTAAAACAAAAATTGCAATTGTTTTTAAAATTTAATTGACTACAGCTAGGGAATTCCTGCTCTGGGTGATACATTTTCCTTCAGTGTCTCCCTCTTTCAAGCAAAGTGCTCTGTACCTGTCTGTCAGCTCATGTCTGAAAAGAGTCTCTTCCTTAGCCGTTTTCCCAGTATGCAGGAGCATGCTAAGAGAGGGATTAGGCTTGGCCTTTCTCCCGTTATTCCAGCACTAATGCAATTGCTATTTATATCGCCGGAACCTCCCACATTTTATCTCGTGGACAGCTGGCATACCTTGAAACGCTGACTGCTGTTCCCATCATCCTCCCACTGGCAATGGCTGTGTTTGTGCTGGTGGCTGCTGCCCTCTGCCAGCACCCACCTGTGCCTCCCACAGCAAAGAGAACAAAAATGGGGCAGATTAAAGCATTGACAGAAAAAGAGAGAGATTTTCACAGGGCAGTTGAGTTTATTTCAGATCTACAACATGGCTCTGCCGGCCACAGCTGCAGTACAAGTAGGAGAGTTTCTTGGAGTCTTGCTGGGTTTTTTAAGTATTACCTTTGCTCACATTCTGTCTCATCGATCCTTGTGACCCCCGGGCTGTTCGTAATCGGGAGCTGCAGCCTCGTCGGGAGGTGCAGGCTCGGAGCTCAGCTCAGCGCCTTACCCACCGTGCGGGGATGGAGCGGCTGCTCCGCCCGAAAGCGCCGCTCTCTGCCCGGGCTGGCTGACGCTGCTTCCCGACACGCTGAAAACACCGCGTGGCAATAAAATGTCCCAAGCTGCTGCATGTACCACTTTGGCATGCTCTCTAGGTTTCCATCAAAACATCAGCACTGTTTGCAGTTTTACTCGGTAGGTTACTTTGTTTCTGCCTGTGTCAGGCAGTGCTCATTGACGGCTTCTCTGAGCAGGTTGCAGGCTGCCTGGGCCACTCTCTTGTCTCCTGCAGGAGGCAGCAGGCTCCATATTTCGGAGTGTACTGATCCTCTGCAAGCATCAAAGAAGGATTGTTCTGTAATTCTTAAGCTTTTTTTGTTTGTTTGTTTGTTTGGGGGGGGGTGGTTTGTGCCTTCTGAAGCCATAAAGATGTGATGTCAGATAAAATGCTGTATTCTATTGGATTGAAAAAATAATTCAAAACTCTGATGTCTTATATAAATCATTCAGCCATTTTGTTCTTGTGCCCTCATGTTGATATGGGTGTGTTTAGTCCCAGGGATGATGATGGTCACGGTTGTTCCTTATATCCTCCCGAGTGAGGCAGGCCAAAAGAAACTGGAAAAGTTCTGAGAACAGTGGTGCAAAGCAAGCAGATGTGGGTTGAGACAGTAAGGACTGGGATTTTGTGACCAAATGGACAAACACTGTCCCAAAGCTGTCGAGACACAGCAGTTCTGGATTGTTTCCCCCATTTGCCTCTTGCCTGAAAAAAGAACTGTTTAACTTTCTTTACTTCTGTTCATAGATAGTCTCAGCGGACACTTCTTGTGGGTTTCTCTTTTGAAAGTCTCACTCAGATGCTTCAATCATTGGTACTTACAGTCTGTAGACTCGTAATTGTGATGCTCTCACAGTCTGAGGCCAGCTCTCCGTTTGAACTGGTTAGCTATGTGTAGGTCTTTGGGGGGCAGCAGCAGCAGGGCCATGGGAATCTGGGTGCATGCAATGGGGTGCAGTGGGGCAATCCACAGCCTGACCCAGAGGTGACGTTGCTACCCTCTGTGGGGCTTCTCCCAAGAGGCTGGAGGAGTTAAATCCTAATTTGCTCGAGTGAGTAATGACCTGGGCTAGATTAAATCATGTCCCTGCAGTGGGCAACAGCAAGCAACTGAAGGCAGGAATCTTGATGGGAGCTGGAAGAAGGTGGTGGGGAACTGCAGGTGAGGAATAGGGGTACCTAGTTGCCACTGCCCAGCACCCAGAGTTGCCTGTGGCCAGTGCAATTCCATTGCATTTTACACTACACAGGTTAAACAAAGATGCAAAGAGGAGGAGCAAGACATTTCTGAGTTTTGTTAATTTAATTGTCAGAGCTCCTGATTTCCATCTGAGGAATTATGTCATGGTGGAATGGGCACGGGGCACCATTCTGCCTTTGCAGGCCTGTCACAGAAAGGAAAACCACAGCAGCTCCAGACATTTGGTTTTCTCATAGAAAAAGAGCTCAGTGCAGCCTAAAGAAAAAAATCAGAAAATAAAAATATTTATGTGTTTATATAGTTTTATAGTTAAAACTGTAATATTACAGTTTTAATTGAAATTCTTCCAAGCATTTTGGTAGAAGAGGCAAAGCAAGGGAAGATGTTGCTGAAATAGAACATTTCATTCAGTGGAAAATTCTGATTTAATTTCTGAAAACATGAAAGACTGCAGTCAAAACAGGAGCTGTCATGCCACTGAAAAGTCACATTTTACATTTGCAGCTGTCATTCTTGTCTGAGGGCTGAGATCCTGAGGGGACCCCTCAGCTTCCTTTCCCTGGGAGGTGCTGGCCTTGCTGCTCACCAGAGAGAGGGTGATCCTGGGAAAGCTGAAGGATACAGGGGGCAAAGTGCAGCTCTAGTCTAGACCCTGTGATTTTCATTTTACAGGTATTTACATAACTGTTGTAGTATCTCAAGAGTCAGTTTCATTTTCTATCAAACTCCACAGTTTCAGAAAGTCCTGTTTATTCAGAAGCAGTTTCAGCATTAGCAGTGCCTGTTAACAGTTAAGGAGTTAGTGAAATTCAGGACTGGTGCACAACAGCCTTTTCCACATGCATGATGCTTTGTCCTTTCTTCTGCATGCTGATAAACACGAGAGGAGACACCCACTAAGCAGTTTTGAGTGAGGACACTCCAAGTAAAGAGAGAGAGCTAGGAGAAGGACAAAGACAGCTAGAAAGTTTAGGAAAACATGTATCACTTTTAAATCTTGCTTTTTAAGTACTAATTATGCTGATCACATTAAGATGTGGTGCTCTGCCTGGTAAATTAAGCCTTGCAGAGCCTGTCCCTTCCCAGCAAATCACACTGTCCCTCAGCTGACTGAACTGGACAGACTTACTGGGGTCATGTTTCATATGCACAAACTGTTCTTCAATCATTTGTCCTAACACATCAGCAACAGGAACACCTGTCTTCCTCAGGTCTTTAAACACATTCTTATTTACTTCTTTATTTTACTGTACAGCTTAATTTGCAGCTGGTTGATCTCCTGACTGGTCCTGGTTGGTTGTACAGACATTTTTTATATAGGGGAAGTCTTTAAAAGGTTTCTAAACTGTGAAGTGAGATTTGATAATTCCTACTTATCAAATAAAATCAGCCTCCAAATACTATTGAACTTAGCCTTCGACACCAAAGGAAAATCCATGTCCTTCTCCAAATGAGCACAGGTGATGTGGTTTCAGTGATTTTGCTTGGTGTTTTATTTATATCTGTACAAACCATAGGAGTACTGGTTCATTCTGGTCTTTAGCCATACAGCAGCACTACATGTACTAACTATGGTATCATGAAAATCATTCAAAAATCTGAAATGTGGAATTTAACAGAATCTGGGGTGCTGAGTCAGGTTGAGGAAGGTGATTTTCCCTCTCTTCTCCATTCTCTTGAGAACCTATCTGGAGGACTGCAACCAGCTCTGGGGCCCCCAACCTCAGAGGGACATAGATCTGTTGGAGCGAGTCCAGAGGAGGGACACAAAGCTGATCAAGAGGGCTGGAGCACCTCTGCTATGAAGACAGGCTGAGAGAGCTCAGGCTGAGGGTTGTTCAGCCTGGAGAAGACAAGAATCTGGGAAGACCTTATAGCACCTTCCAGTGCCTAAAGGAGATCAAGAAAGCTGGAGGGGAGCTTTTTAAAAGGACATGTGGGGATAGGACGATGGCTTCAAACTGAAAGAGCTCAGAATTAGATTAGATATAAAGCAGAAATTCATCCCTAAGAGGCTGGTGAGGCTCTGAAACAGGTTGCCCAGAGAAGCTGTGGATGGCCCATGCCTGGAAGTGTTCAAGGCCAGGTTGGACGGGACTTAGAGCAGCCTGGTGAAGTGAAAAGGTGTCCCTGCCTATGGCATGGGGAGTTAAAAGTAGATGATATTTAAGGTCCCTTCCAACTCATTCAATTTCATTTCATTTCATTTCATTCTATGAATTAACTGCTACATCACACATTTTTGAAAGGAGCAATTGTTATCAATTTACCAATGGACTGACTGGACAGGGGGCTGTGGGACAATTGGAGAAAAGGTGTTCCAATGTGTGATCAGAAGAAATTTCTCCACTCAGTGTAGTCCAGTGGGCAGCCCAGGTTCACCCAGCCCACTATCCCATGCTTTGGGTGAAGAGCCATCTTTCCCACACCCCTGCTGGAGAGCATGGGGGGACCAGAGACAAGCCTCTCACCACAAGTGTCTACCCAGGTCCCTGTCATCAGTCTGAGGGGCCAAATGACATCTCATGGCAGTGCCTGGGCAAGAGCAAGGTGGAGGCCATCACAAGCCCTGCTTCTGCAGCTACCCAGGGAGCATCTCAGGATTCACAAGGTGAGAGGTGAGCAGGATCTTGCAGCACAGTGGTGGACATTTGGGAGAGCATGTGTGAATCTGCACTCTGCTCTGGACACAGCTCCACACCTGCCAGTGAGGCACCAGCGCAAGCTCTTACCAACACTTGCCTACCTGTCCTAAAAGTTGGCTTCTTTGGCACCAGTACAACCCTTTGTTGAGTTTTGGCAATAAGCATGGAGCACAAACTCTTCTCAGCTGCTGTCCCACAGGGCTTTTACTAGGTGGGGATAATTTTTTTGTCATTCAAGAAGGGCTGGTCTTGACAAGTGGTTTGATGCCAGAGCTTTAATAGCTACCCTTGGACTGAGACAAAAGACAAGGGGTTTGATGCTAGATCTGAAAGAACTTTTTGCTGCCTGCAATGAGTGCCTCCAGCTTCATCTGCTGGTGAGTCACTTAGGAGTGTCCAATTCCATGACTCTTAGGAAACAAAACTTCACCAACCAGCTCTTCTGTTTAGAATGGTGTGAGGGAGAACTCAAGGGCTTGGTTCCCTGCAGCCTGGTGCAAAGTAGTGTCAGATAATTTCTTTCCAGTTTGGAAGGGTTTTCTAGCAAGCTTGCCCTAGTGTAGAGATTTGGCAGCTGGCAGGAAAACTGAATGGAACATCCTGTTATGGAAATCCTGGGTAAGGTTCACCAGGCATAATTCAGTAGAGCCCCTGTGATTCATAGGTAGGGAATAATTTCTCATACAGAATGATGGATGCTGTGGTAATACAATGCAGCATGTGTTACTGGCCAGTATCAAAGCACTGTTATGAGATCAGTGATTCTAGGTTTGCATCTTTCCCTTTCTTGTTCCTCCATTGCTGTTCATATCTCCTGGACCTGGAGAGCCTCTGGTCCTGCCCTCCTCTGTCTTCCCCCACTGAGCTGAGGAGCACCCCCAAAGTGAGAGTGTCATCAAGCAGGGAATGTAAAAAGCAGGATGAGCAAAAGAGAATTGCACCCCACTCTCCTTTTTTGGCTTCTGATGCTCTTGGAGCTACTGCTTGAATAATTAACTGGGAAGGACACTGTGCACTGGGGAGAGGGGTTAGGGCTGGTTTCAGCATAGCCTTGTTCAACTCCAGGTTCAGGGGAAGTTTCAAGGGACTAATGTAAATCCAAAGGGCAGAGTGAGCTAGTGACGAGCTAGTGTGGGGAAACAAAGAGGCCAAAAACCTCTGAACCCCGCTGGCCTCAGCCTGAAAAGATTCTGATGTACCATGATATGGTATTGATGCTGTGAATGATTCCAGTAACACCTTCGTTTTCCCAAAGAAGGAATAAAAATGAGGGTTCCTGCAATAATTTCATAGTGGATGCCCTGGATCAGAGTGTACCAAAACATACATTAGCCCTGCTGATTCCCACAATGATTAGTGTAATATCAATATTTTCTATTACCAGTGTGTTTCCATTCTGCAGCAGTTAAATGCATTTTACTGAGTTGGATATGCAGGGAAAAGAAATTACAAGACATTAGAAGAAGAACTAGTTAAGAAATCCTGTTAGCCTAATGCTGAGGTTCTCAGTTCTAAAACCAGGACTGCATTCATCTAAAATAGTGCCATGTGGATGCTTTCCACTTTTTCTCCACATGGTATTATTCCATCACTACCCACTGGTAACTCATTTTGTGCCTTCTTTGTAGTATCTCACACAGAGTCTGGTAGCCAACACCAAATGGGTATTCATCTGTCTGTGTCACTAAGTGTATTATATGAATTTCTTCAGAAGTAAATTCTAGTGATGAAAAGGAGAGGATTCCTCTGCAGGAAACCATTAATTGCCTTAAGTAACCCTCCTAATCTACAGGATTTGAGTTACAGTTCTGCTATCCTCAGCCTGTGCCTTCAATATAGCATTGTCATGGAGCAGTGCTGTCCCCTGCAAACACATGCTGTAGCTCAGAATTCAGGCAGAGTGAATCACAGTAAGTGAAAGAATGTCTTTATGTACACTATTAACTATTCCTGGCCAGTACTGTAATTAGCATATCCTACCTTTAGGATTTCTTGCCCTTGCTATGAAATGCATGTAGACACAGACTAGGTCCATAATCTGAGATTTGACACCATAAAGCTGAACTGATTTCCTCCTTCCTCTTTATTTTTGCAAGGTAAAATAATTGGTCTTGTCTCAATAGGGCCAGGATTTCAACTGAAGATTGAGAGACTCGATGCAAGGTTCAGAGTTAGACCCAAAAGGGTAACATCTCGGGAAATGTCTGGATGCTATTCTTTTCCCTTTCCTCTGACCAAGCACGTGTCCATGTCTCTGTTATCTCTCTGTTAAGACAGGATTATTCTGCTAAACCCCTTTAATACAAGGCTTTGGAAAAGGCTGGAAAAAACTCTTGAAATACTGATGAAAAAACCATGTCACTTCTCTCTTTCTAGAGAGGTCCATATATAGCTAAACCTCAGCAGTCTCCAAGTGGATTTATTTATTCTAGCAGA
Organism: Cettia cetti; assembly: GCA_013401135.1. Lineage (NCBI taxonomy): Eukaryota > Metazoa > Chordata > Aves > Passeriformes > Sylviidae > Cettia > Cettia cetti. Next base: position 138,443 of record VZUI01052764.1, read on the forward strand.
TTGCATGCTCTATGGCTTTCTCCAGCACTACTCTGCTCCCCAGGTTTACATTCCCAGGGGCTGAAACCTGAAAAATCAGTTTTGAAGAACATGTTGTTACATATCTTGGCCAAAAAGTACAAGTATCCCTGTCCTGGCTTTATGGCCTGTCTGTTGTCAGATCACCTAAAAGGAGCTGAATCCACCAGCACTGTTCATGTTGCAGACTAGCAGCAAGATGAGACTAGTAACCTGCACACCACCCATGCAAAGGTGCATGTGCTGCTGGTGATATGTAACACCTTTTAGCAGATTTCCCTCAGTATTTCTGTTGTTTAATGTATCTATTAATTTTCAGAGAAAAAGCAAGAGCTGGAAAAATATTGCTCTTTATGAGGAAACTGAAGCATGGCATTATGTCACCTTTTCCCAGTGTCTTTGTAGCTTTGCTGGTAGAGCTGAGAGACGATTTGGAGCTCCTTGTTCCTGGCTGTTTGTACTCTTGCTGTCATCAGCAGTGCTGCTAATCTGAGGGGTACTGCAGCTGCCAGAGTGCCTTGGTGAGCAGGGCAATTTCCCAGAGGTTTAGCTGACATGGGAGTGTGTGTAGTCCTCATGAAGGAGTGCCACAGATATGCCATACTCAAAGTTTATTTACCTGCCTCAGGTTGAGGCCTGATGAAAATCCCTCCTCCTTGCCAGGGCTGCTTATGATGGGGTGTCTGACAGCAGCCTGACTTTCTCCTGGTTCTGCGCCGGCACAAAAGCCCTGAGTGAATTTTTGCCCCTTGCAGGGAGTTGGGGATTGCCAAGTTCCCAGAAAAGGCCATTCTTTCCATGCTGACAGAGCAGGGCTTCAGCCCAGTACAGACCCCTTTGGGAGATCCTCTCTTTCTTCTGGCAGCTTGCCAATGACTCTTATGCTTTTGTCCCAGTCCCCATTTCCTCCCTGTGGCTCTGGATGGCCTCTTGCAACCTGCTCACCTGCTGTCTGAAGTGACCTTTCTCCTGGGTGGCATGCAGCACCAGCTTTTTGGGTTTTTTCCACAAGATGCTGTCCTTCTTCTGGAGTGGGAAATCTCACTCATCAGCATCTGGATTAAGAGAGCAGCTGACCCAGTGTTGTGCCTCTCACTTGCAGAGCAGCTGGCTGGCTCTGGTGGATTCCAGGTACCAAGTGGCTTTCTTAGTGATTCCAAGAGTGTTTGCAAATTTGCCAGTGCTGCTCTGAAGCTGGGCAGAGACAAGCACAGGCTGGGCTGTTCCACAAGCACCAGGGCTCTGCACAGTGTGGGGCAGCTCTGTCCCTGCTGGCAGGACCAGCTGCTTCTCTCTCTCTCAGTATTGGAGTAAACCTCCACCAGCTCTGGCATCAGAACCCAGCCATTGCTGAGCAGAAAGGTCAGTGATGAGATTAATGCCACCTGCATGCAGCCCATGCCCAGTGGCAGCAGTGGAGCCTCCCTGGGACCTTGCCTGGAGTATTGATCAGATCCAGGGTGATGATGAGGAGACAGGCTTCTTTTTGGGGCTGCTTTCTCTCCCAGCGAGCACACAGTTTCTCAATTTATCCAAATTAAAATAGTAAATACAGATGATTGATTGAACCAAAAATATTGTGAGTATTCTTTTAATCATAGAAATCAGCCTCAGTAGCAACATTTTGTAAACATGTGTCAAAAAATAGGCTTCAGTCACCATGTTTGTGTATCACCGTGGCCTGGATTGCACTTGGCCTCCTTCCAGGAACCCACTTGATATCCATGAGAGATTCCAACAGGGAAGGTATCCAGACTGTGCAGTAGCCACTGACACTGCTCATTTGCCAAAAGGGATTTATTTCTTCCCTGTTCAAATGAGGGAGATATATTTTATATTTATGGTCAGCAATAGCTGAAAAAATGTTCTCCTGTTCAGCTGTTACATGGGAATCTAAAGAATTCTTGCAAGATAAAATTCAGCACCATAAAGCATTTGATTTTTAGGTGGTGTGACTCGACCTAAATACCACCTCCTAAACCATAAATAACCTGCTTAATGACATTACAATTTTTGTGGCATCATGTTACCATGGCATGTCTTCAGGGTCATGCAGATTTATTTTCATGGTCATCTGACAGGATGACTAAATTCTTTGTCAAGATCTGGTTTCTAGGTGAGTCTTGTGTTTCCTGAATGGTAACCTGGGTTCCCAAATGTTCCAAATGATGAGTGAAAGACAGAGGGAAAGGAAACAGAGAGTGGATAAAGGTACCACCTACCTTCTATCGCATATACATTATGGTCCTGTCATGGCATGGTAGGAGCCAAATCCTATTGCTGTACAGACTGCTTCCTGCAGGGTTCTCGTGGATCTCTCAGGAAGTGACTGCATTTTACAAAGTCCACGAAGGACCAGGAACTCTGCATAATAACCTAATCTCACTTTTGGGGAGTGCATCTAATAGTGGGAAACAATTCAAGAAGACTAATTAGGAACACTTGTGTCTCAACTCTCAGTATGCTTCCCTCTACCACATCTGAAGGTCATCTCAACAGTGAAGAATTCTGAAAACGGAAATTGGAAGTGATTTGCGCTTGCAACTTTTTAAATGTGGGAGTTTCATATTTTCAGGTGCAAGTGCAGGTTTCTCTGCTACTTTGAAGAGGCATGAAATAGACTCCTGAGGAAAAAAACCCACACTGTCTTCTTTCCCACTCCCACCTGAACAGGGGGAATGGTGCTTAACCTGCTGAATCCAAAGCACAAACTAGATTGAGAGGTAAGAAAATTATGAAAAGTACCTGCGCTGGGGAAAGCCTGACAAAAGAAAAGAACACTGTTCTGCTCAGAGAATGTGAAAGGTAAGAAAACAAGACAGATGAAGTGATTTCATGTCGAAGCTTGCCAAATTAATCGTCATTTAAATTGCAAGATTACAGTCCCTTTCCCAAAAGGAAGACTTCTCTTTCGAGAAAGGGAACAAAATCAGAGAACAAAGTCCAACAGACATGGGAAAGGAGAGATGATGAAAAACAGTGCAAGTGAAAAGAAAAGAAAATTTGGAAATGGAGTGACTGCAACCAAATGGCCTATGGCAAAATGAGGGGCAGTCCAAGGGAGAAAAACTTGCCCCAATTACAGCAATTGAAATCCTGAAATCAGGGAAGAAACGTAAATAAAGAGATAGGAGAACTATTTCAAGAAATGAAATCTAAGGAAGAAAAAAAACAGGAAAAATTTCAAAACAAAGTGAAAAAAATGAAAGTGAATGGGATGAGAAGAAGCGCAGGGAAATGGACCGAAGCTTGCCCAACTAATGCTCATTGAAGTGGCGAGATTTCGCTCCCTTTCCCAAAAAGAAGAATATCACAATTTCAATGAGCATTAATTGGGCAAGCTTTGGTCCGTTTCCTGGCACCTCTTGTCATCCCTTTCACTTTTATGGTTTTCACTTTGTTTGGGAATTTTTCCTTTCTTTTTCTGAAGATGTAATTCCTTCACACTCTTCTCCTGTCTCTTGATTTGCATTTCTTCTGGGATTTCAGGATCTCAGAGTAATTTGGGCAAGGTTCGGTCCTTTGCGTTGCCCCTCATTTCATCTCTGTCTGTTTGCATGTAATGGCCCCATTTCCAAATTTTCTCAGTTTTTTCACTTGCACTGTTTTTGATCACCTCTCCTTTCCAGAGCCCTTGTTTGGCTTTGTTCATTGAAATTGTGGTATTTTGTTAAATGAACGAAATCTTCAAATCAGAGAACATAATTTAACAAAGGCACAGGAAAGGAGATATGATCAAAAACATTGCAATTGAAAAAAAAAGAGAAAATTTGGAAATTGAGTGATTACAACCAAATGGCCTGAGATGAAATCAGGGGCAGTGCAAAAGACCAAAGCTTTCCCAAACTACAGCAATTCATGTCCTGAAATCATACAAAAAAAAAAAAAAAAAGGGAAAATTTTTGAAACCAACTTAAAATCATAGAAGTGATTGGGATTACAAGAAGTGCCAGAAAATGGACCGAAGCTTGCCAAATTGATTGTCATTGAAATTGCAAGATTTCATTCCCCTTCCCGAAAGGAAAATCTTGAAATCTTGAAATCAGAGAACGAAGTCTAACAAAGGCACAGGAAAGGAAATAAGATCAAAAACAGTGCAATTGAAAAAAAACAAGGAAATTTGGAAATGGAGTGTCTGCAACCAAATGGCCTGAGGTGAAATGAAGGGCAGTCCAAAAGACCAAAACTTGCCCAAATTACTGCAACTCAAATCCTGAAATCAAGGAAGAAATGCAAATAAAGAGACAGGAGAAGTGTTTGGAAAAATGAAATCTTAGGAGGAAAAAAAAGGGAAAAATTTCGAGACCAAGTGAAAACAATGGAAGTGAATGGGATTACAAGAAGTGCAAGTAAATTAATGGGACTTCATATCTCTCCTACTAAGGGATTTAAACTTCTAATCTCAGGGAACTTAATTTAAACATGATTATAAGGAGAAAAAGAAGGAAAACTCTCCCCCATGTAAAATGTTGCTCTGTCAATAGAGAATGAAAACAGTGGGACTCAATCGTGATCCAACAAGGAAATCAATCCATTGTGAAACTTCACACCAGTGAGTGAAATGGGTTTTCAAGAAAAGCTGTTTGGTTTGGATCTTTGTAGATTGGGGGGTTTTGTTGTTTTGGTTTTTTTAATGTCTGCATAGGTACTTCTGTGTCCTTTAAATAGGCCACTCCTTCAAACAGACTTGATCTTACAGTGAAAGCAAGCCAGTGACTTTTCTTAGCTCAAGGTCTAAATGTTGCCAAGAGATAAACTATTTGTAAGCTTAACACCTGACTAGCTGCTAAATAGCTCTGGCTGATAAAGCTTTCGGTGCAAAATTATCACTCCAGATTAAGACTGGACTGGAAACCCAAAGACCTGGAATGCTAGAGAGGGTTCAGGTAGGATTTAAGATGCATTTAAAAAGGTATATTTACAGTATCTTCTCTAATGTTGTGTAATTCAGCAGGATTATGGAGTTTGATAATGATAGACAGGTCTTTCAACTGTACGTAAACAACACAACAGGGAATTTATTTGAAAGAAAATCACCTAAGTGTTTAAATTCAGCATTAAAACACAAATGGGTTTATCTACACCAAATGATCCTTCTTCAAGCTGGGTCTGTTTAACAGCCTCCACTGGATGGTGGCCCCTTCATTCTAACATAACTATTCCCCTGGCCCCAGTATATTTGTTATAAAAGCAAGAGAAGTAAAAATCAAAGCCTGTTGAACTGATTTGCTTGTTTGGAGAAGCTGACAGAGCATAGTTGACCTTAGACATGGTGGGGAGGTGGGGTCAGGGAGCAGGACTCTTAATTTTATAGTGTAATAAAAGTTTCAACATATCACAATCCTCTTGCGTGGGGTTACAGGGATCGCAGCCGATTTGCTGAAAAACACTGAGCAATAAAACAGTCTGGAGCCTCTTCCACTGCTGCTCTAATCCCCTAATAAAGAAGTGGAAATAATCAGGCTGTGTCATTCACAAAAGGGCAGAAGTAGAATTTCAGGGCTGTCTCCCATCCACATTGCTCCCATGCGAGCATGTACCGCAGCGCCATTTTAGAGTAAGGTTCGCAATCACCATAGTCAATCGATAGATTCGAATCCAACCATAGTCAAAACCCAAGTCCTGGAACCTGAGGATGTGGTCTGAGAAAAGTGCTGAGCATATATAGGCCATATACAGGTTGCAATTTGTCCAGGCAGTTTTCTCCAGGTTGGCCCCACCTGAGGGATGCATGGTTGTGTGGAGCCAGGAGCAAAACAGAACTAACAACCAGCAATGGAAATGGGAAACAAGGGGGTCAGGAGGCTCAGGATGCTTACAGCCACTTTGGCTCCAGTCTGTGCTTGCAGGGTTAATGTGCTGTAGCCATCCAAACATCACTGCCCACTTTTGCAGGCTCAGCCGACCTGCTGCCTGTGGTAAATGGTTGGAGTTGCAGGTCTAAGAACTTCCTGTGCAAGAAGCATGCTTTAGAGTCCACCTTCAAAATCAAGCTCAGCAAGGCAGAAATGAACCAGACACTTTGTGACTCCTTTCAGCAACTTCTTGTCATCTTGGTCCAACCAAACTCCTGAGTGGACACCATCAGTTAATTGTGGTGCTGCTGCTGAGCTGCACTGTGCAGTCCTGACTTACTTTCTTCCCAAGCACAATTGTAAGAACAGGCTGAAGAGTTCTGCCCCTTGTGCTGGTATCATCTGGAGGAGTTTGTCTCCTAGTTCCCAGCCATGAGGCAATGCAGATCCCAGGGCCAAGCTGGGCTGCTGCTGTTATTGAAGGGATCTGTCTCTCTCACCCTCTGCCTGCCCCTTGCCTGTGCTGACCAGGCACAGAGGCTCATGAAATGGGTCTGACTCACTCCCTGCTGCTCCTGCCATCAGCTGCCTGGTGCACCCCAGCACAGCACTGCAGAGCTGATTGCTGGTAACCAGACCCAGCTCAGGAGCAAACCAAGCAGTGCCAGTTGCTGTTATTACAGTAAAGGAGACAGCAGGTGCCTTGGAGTAACACTATCAGGCAATTTGTCACTGTTTTTCAGCAGGAAATCCTTCACAGACTTTGTATTTAGCAATTTTCCTCTCTAGCTGTTGCAGCCTGCAAAGAAAATGGAGAAACACACAAGACAATTCTAGAAGAGTTAATTCAAACAGTAAGAATGAAAGGTGTTTTTAAAGGGACCTTTTGGTGTCAAAGGAACGTTTAATTGTGTTATGCCTCATGAAGAGAGTGTCTATGATGTTGAAGGAGTATATAAAACAACTATCCTTTGAGGGGGAAATTCAGCAGTTCTGACAGTACAGCCTCCCAGTGGTCTCCTGAAAAATAATAAGAATTTTAATAACCGTAATACTTAAAAATAGCAAGTATTAATGTCCTGTGGTACTAGACATTTATGAGATCTACTCCCAAATACTGCATGCAGTGTGCCCAAAAGGCTGACTTGGACCACACAGATGCAGCAGGGAGATATGAGCAGAGCAGGGGAGCAGAGAGCCTGGCTGGAACAACGGGAACTTGGCTGGCTCACCACTACTGAGAAAATATCCTAGAGTGGATACCAGGGCTTTCCATAAATAAAGCAAGGGCATAACATCAGGGAGAATGGAGAGCCAGCTGAGCTAAAGGATAGAGTTGGCAGCAAAAGAAATAAAGGGCCATGAGTCAATTTTTAAAAAAAAATCTTGTAATCAGTGGAAAGATGTTTTGAACAATATATCACTGGGTGTAACAGGAGCTGGGGCTAGAGTCATGTTGGACACCATCCCTTTGCGTCCTGTCCTTGCAAGTTATACAGCCTTTTGAAAGCCCTCTAGTGCTGGGTGTGCCTAAATCACACAGCACTCTCCCACAGGCATCAGGAGCCTCTGGGGAGCTGCAGGCCCTGTGTCACCACATACTCAGCACTGCTCAGGATGAGCAGCTTCAGTCATTGCTCATCTCTGACGCCCATCAAAAGTGGCTGATCACCACCTGATATCCTGGGGGTTAAACCCGGAGAGCTTCTCATCATGGTCAAAAGCCACTGTATTTAAATCATGACTAGAGGAGGAAGAGAGAGTGCTCCATCACCCACATTTTTTAGGTGGCTGCTTTACTGATAAATAAGCTAGATAACAGAGGTTAATCCTCGCTGACTGCAGAAGGAACCTGAGCTCCCAAATTTCAAGTACCCTTTCAGTTTAAATCTGCATTTGTCCTGTCCAGCTCAGCTGTTCTTGAAGCCTCTTAATGTGTTTTGCCCAGATTTCCTTGTTCCTTTTTGATGAGTCTCATTTTATTCTGAATGAGGATTGTGCATAATGTTTGTTTACAGCAGGGGACAAGACCTAAAGATGCAGTGAGTCCCTTTTAGTACCTTGCACCTATTACCATTACTGCAACATGGTGCTAATTTCTTTTACTAACAGAATAGATGAAACAACAGACATGCAGGAGGCCAGATGAGACCGTGTGCAGTCAGAGACAGCCTTGTGTTACAGTCTAATATTATGTCAGAGTGAGCTTAGCCCTACTTGATTCTCAATTTTCAAGCTCTGCTACCAGTTTATTTTTCTCTCCGTCACTTCATTCAATTCTGTTTCTGCTTGGTAGTTTGTGCTGCCTCATTTCCTTTTCCCACTGTTAGTCTTAAAAAAACTTAGGAAAATAAAACCTTGATTCTGGCACAAGAGAAATGAAATGCTGCATTTAACAGGTGAATGTGGTACCATCTTTTCTTTCGTTGATATTCCTAGTTACACACTTTCTGTTGAGACATCCTTATTTAATTCTTTGGCCAAGTCATAAGTTCAGTGATGCTAATGCAAATTAAAAGGGAACTGGTTGCATTTGTTGGTGTTATAATCAGGTTAGTTAGAAGAGAAGAGGGCAGGATGCATCTATTTGTCTCTGGTACATTTGTCTTGAGCATACTCAATGTAGTGATGGCTTGAAAAGATCTTAATTTTGAATTGGCAATAGGGAAGTTTAATATTCTGATTTTTACATATATTGATTGCTTTCAGAAGCAATTACAGGACTTGGAAAATTTTATGAAGCAAGGTCATTCCAGTATTTTTTTTATTTCAACATATCTTTTAGGTTCAATATTAAGTTAAATGGAAATGTCACATGAAATCTGATGTGTTTTATTAGATTTTGGGTTTTAAATAAAGATTACACTGCATGTTTGGAAACAGACCAAGAATTTGCTTCTGGAATCAGACCTTGCATGAAAAATAACAGCTTGCAGTGGTAAGATTTTTTTTTTTTTCCTAATACAGATTAGCTCAGTTGGTCAGAACATGGTGCTAAATAATGGCAAGGTTTTGGATTCCATATGGGCCATTCATCCAAGAGTTGGACTTGATGACCCTTGTAGGTCTTCTCCAACTCAGAATACTCTGTTGATTCTTGATTCTGTGATCCTGATAATAGCAATGATATGTGGTGCATTGTCATGGCATACAACCACACAGCTCTGCCTGGTAGTGTATGATAGCAAAGGTGAGGAAGGGTTGTGTTGAGACAAAGAATCTCTTCTATTGCTCTGGCATCAGCAGTTTCAGTGCCAAAGGAGTTTTGGTCTGAGTGTTTACAGAGATGACTCTACTTTGAGATGTTCTGCATATAGAACTGATGGGTGTTTTTATAAAAATATATATCCATGTGAGCAGGGCTCCTTATGAGGGCAAAGTGGACTAAATACAGACTGAGGGAATATAAAACACACCAGTCCAGCTTCCTGACAAGTTGGTGCAAAGATTATACTTTAGAGTAGCACACAGAGGCCAGGCAGCAAATACATGACATCATATTGCACAGTGGAGAAAGGTGAGAATTCCAACAGGAGGATTCAATGTAGAAATTACCAACATGACAACCTTTGTATTGCACTTCGCTTTAACATCACTGTTGAACTCCTAGGATTTGAAATTTTATAAATCTGAGAGCCCAGATCCTGATAGACAAGACTGACATGTATTTATTAGTATAATTCAATGTGATGATCTTTGGAATGGATCTTTCAGTATGGATGGATGCTAAACAGCTCCTGAAGATTTTCTTCAAATGAAATGTTTGTTCTACCACCTCTGCAGACATTTATTCAATGGGCATGACAGTTGGAATATCTGAGAAAGTACCTGGCCTCATAGGGCTTACATAAAGAAAATGAGACATGGGCCCAGCTACAGATTTTCCACTGGGCAGAATCTGTTCCAGAATTAGTGCTGTACAAAATGTCTTAGGTGATCTTATGCATTTCATGCTTTTCATAGATACAAAATCTGGAAGTCTGGAGTGTTTTATATATTGGGGATGAGTATCTTTGAAGGCAAACTGCAAGACAATGGTCTTGAAAAGTGCAAAACTAATGGGTATGTCTGGTATGTTGCTGATTATTTTGGAGAGAAACTCTATTGGAAAGAACTGCTGCCAACAGGACTGTGTCTCTTGAACCTTTTGCACCATTTTGAGCAGGCTGATGGACATGTCAGGTCAATGTAAGCAGCGAGGAAGTAGGTTTGTGCAGCAACTTAGAGCAGATCAATGCATATATTTGCCACAGCTCTGTGCTGTGCAAATAGATACCACAGTGGTGGGCACAGTGTGGCTGAGGGATGGGTTAGATGGACTTAATGCATGAGCAGCAGATGCACATAATGAGTTTCCCAGGTCTGTCCTAAGCTTCTCTAGGGCTGAGAAGCTTATGTGCACAACTGAGTCAATCAGTTGTGCACATATGTGCCCTATTATGCATGATGCTGTTCTCTATTTTTATTTTTGACTCCATATTATTTTCTATAAATCCTTATTTTGCAATGATGATCACCTCACTGTCTTCTACAATCTTCCTTTCCCATGCTGCAAAACAGATTCAACTTCAGTCAGTGCCTACTGACATAATTCCAGTTTGCTTTTATGTTCTGAGATGCCACCTCATGTACAACATGAGGTATACAGATAGAGTGTACAGATAGCGGTCTTTATGTGCACAGGAAAGTTACTACTCCATCATTCTGCTGAGCAGGAAGGGGCTGCAGGGAGCCACAGTCCTGGCCACAGCCACAGACCCTGTTCCCCCAGCAGCCTTAGCCATGGCCAGGCAGAGATGGTGGCCAGGTGAGACAAACCTCAAGACCTACCCTGGCAAATATTTCTTCTGCATGCCACTATGCAGAGACCTGCCAAGTCATGCTAACACCCTTATCTTGGAAAATGTCCCTTCCTTGCTGAGTGTAAGACCTTGGAGGAATTTTCAGCCTGAAGGCTAAATCAGCTGCAAAAAATGCAATAAAATCAGTTCTGAGGATAGCTTCAAAATATAAATGCTACAAATAGTATTGGAGGACTGGGGTTAGATTTCTTTGATTTTTCAGATGGTGTTTGGCTTTCTTGATGCTGTCCTTTTTTCACACAGTTTTCCTAGTCCTCTTTTTACATCTGTGGTACAATTGTGCATATTTATTGCAGCATGTGCAGAGGTACACAAATTTCATATTTATTTTTTTAAACCTTCCTCCCAGTGGAAGTTGTCTCAGCAGTATTTTGTTCAATTTGCACAGCCAAGTGTGTTTTTTCCTGTATGAATCAAGCAAGAGGTGCAGAGCCCCATGCTTATATCTGGTTTAAGCCATTTTAGTTATACAGAATAATAGTTTTATTTTGATGTAATTTCATTTGGTTTTCTGATAATATGCATAATGCACTGCTAACCTTTCTGATGACATTTTCCTGAGGCTTAGCCAGTACAGAATTCTGATCTATGCAGGCAAGGTGGTAGAGAAACAGAAACATATGCTCCCCACAATAAACTCTACTTCCTGCTTACTGCAATTCAGCCTAACCACCTGCAGAATGCACACCTGTTTCTTATATTCCATTGATGCCTGGCTCATAGTGGTAGACTGCATGAGGTGCTTTCCAGGTGTATTTGCAATTGTGGCTGTCAGTAAATTACGCTGAACCATATGGGATCAGCAAAGACTTTTTACTCACCTCAAAAGAGCTTGAACTCTTTTTGCCTGTTTCTTATCCAACACAGGATATTGATCTGGAGCTCAAAAAGGAAAAGTGTTAATGTTTCATAAGAAATTCATACTGCAAGTCAGTGTGCACCATTTGTGTGTTGTTATTTCACAGATCTGAGGCACAGTTTTAAAAATCTCTTGATGGAACATCTGTCTCTCCCTGAAGTGATTGTTGTGCTCCTAGGCCTGAGCACCACTTACTTTGGAAGCAAGTAAGTACAGTTCCACTAAAATAATCAGGGAAGTACTGATTTATAGTACCTAGGGATCTGCCTGTTCGTTACATAAATAAATGCAAAAATCTGTGTTCTCTGCACTTGTGTGTCAGTTTTCCAGCAAGGACAGATGGAAATTGTCTGAAAGTAGAGTTTTAACTATATGAACAATTTCTTAATAGGAGAAAGCCCATAACTTCTGCATAATTTTCCCCAGCTTTTTTTTTTTTTTTCCACAATAATTTGTACCTGTAATGGATATCTCAGGTAAAGGACTTCAGTCTTTACCCAAGTACAGGAGATTTGTAATAAAATATCTGTTCATATGCACATACACATAACAAAGAGTGAGAGAGAGTCCTTATTCATGTATCTCCTGACAGAGGGTCAGAACAGACGATAACAATTTTTCATAAATAACAAAACATAATTACCCTAGGGAAAGAAAGTTTGGTGATGCCTGGTTGATCTATTAATTCTTTACAGATTTATGAGTATTATTTCTAGATTATTATGAGACCCTCAGGGGTTTTGTCTGATGGCTTTGTCCTCACTTACTCCATCAGCTTCCCTGGTACTGAACCAATATACCTGAGCATACCACTAAACAAATAATAGTTTCCATGCTTTGTTACACAGATGTGATGCAGAGCAGAAACAAACTGATCCTCAGGCCAAACATGTGGTATGGACTGCAATTACAAAGATCAGTAAGGAGGACAACACCCTTCACTTACTCCAGGGGTTTCTGGTAAATCCTCCTTTTTCCTCCTTTGTAAAAAATAAAAATACTATGAAACACTCCATTCCTCTTCATATCCTAAGCAGTGAACCAATAACCAGAGATGTTTCATAGAACTGGTGAAAATGTACAGTATGAATCACTTTTTTTTGAGATAGGAAGTAGTGTTTTACCTCTTGCCAGACACAGATGTGTCTCAAGATCTGCTGCTGCCATGTGTTGCCCCAGTGAATCACCTGGCACATTAAGACCTGCTGCCTAGAAAAGTGAAGTCTTGGTGCATGTATGAGGTTTTGGATTTTTTTCCTTTGGCTATGTTTTAAAGCTGACCACAGTTCCTGTGCAACCTGAACTCTGTGTTTCCAGCATGCCCCAGCGTCATTTCCGTGTGACTCAGATCTGGGCTGGTGTTTGCAGCCTGGCTTTCCCCTCGGGCCCCACCCACAGTGCCAGCATGCACCCGGAGTGAGGTCCCTGCTCCTGGTGTTCCAACTCCTTGTAGGCATTCACTGGTACGCAGCAAGGGATTGTCAAACACTTGACAACAAGAGCAGAGTAATGTGCTGTTTGAGGCTCTGGGACTTATTGTTTCAAAATTTCACGGAGATTAATGTAGCAATATTTGTATTAGGGTTCAGGGTTATCTGAAAACAAGACTGTTGAGGAAATAATCAAAAAAATATTTGGAAGGTTGCAGAGTGCTAAGTTTTGAATATTTAAACCAGTCATCATGAACTGGCAGGATGTCTCCAGGGGGAACTATTTATCCTGACCAAAGTTTCTTGCAAATGCTCCCAAACTACCACTGTTAGGGTCAGCCTACAGGGTGCACTTAAGCTGACCACTGGCCTGATTGATTTTTAGGTGCCAAGCCACAGAAAATAAGATTATTTCAGAGGTTAATCCATGACACATTATAGTGACCACAACTGATGTAACAGACGTGATGTACAATTGCAGCAGAGAAAGCAAAACCATTTTCATGAAAAATAGAACATGCCGACCAAGAAATGACTCATTCTTTGCCGCATTTAAGAGAAAACATCTTTGACATCCTGCATGCACCCATTTCACTTACATATAGTGCGAATAGTTTAAGACACCTTATCTTGTCTCACAATCTCAGGTCAAAAGGAAATCACTTATTAAAGGAAAAAAAATATGAACCTGATTTAAACACTTTTGAAAGACACTATGCTGGCATGCCTTTGGTATCCAGAAAGCAATCACAAAGTAGATGGATGCATTTCCCTACACTGACATGGTGTTGTTCTTTGCTCTGGTCCCAAAGGACTATCCCACCTGAGGGTGAGAGTTCTGGCTGAGACCAGACAGTACCCACTGCAGCCCATGATGTGATAGATCACCCTGTCCCCAGACTGAGCCTGCACAGGCTCCCATCAGCTCCTGGACAAATCTCAAGTACCAGCCCCCTTCATTTGGGCTGGGCCAGCTTTAGCCTCCTGACCCAGGGAACTGTATCCCACTTGTAGCACCCTGAAACAAAACTCTCTCCCTTCTCAGCTACCACAGGCACTCCCCCAGTGCTTGCTCAGCAGCCCTGCATGCTGCCCAGGTGCACTCAGTGCACCCTGACACCCAGCTGATTTGCACAGCTGTTGGCCTCTCCATTTGACGGTCAGCAGCACCCAGCATTTTGTCTCATCCTGGTGACCTGCCTTCTGCCAGGCTGTAGCTCCAGGGTGGAGCTGGGGCCCTATAGGGATGTTTCCTCAGCAGGGAGCCATGGGGGCAGCCAGCTCCTGTAACCAGAGAACAGTGATGGCAGTGATGGCCATCACCCACGCATGGCTGAGGCACCTGCAGCCCCATCAGACAAGGCCTGGGGGAAACACCCAACCTGTCCTTATCAGCAGGGTGGGTCTAGATAAATGCCAAAGAACAGAAGCAGGGCTGCACCTCAAGTACAGAAAATAGTTCTGCTTATTGTTACAGCTCTCAGTGACATTGAAGCAGCTTGGCTGAAGCTCAGTTCTTTATTTCAGTCCTCATCTGTGTTTTTGTGCTGTTCTCATCTTATCTATAAAGGTGTTAAACAGATTTTCCATCTCACTTTGTGGCTTTGACACTTGTAAAAACAGGTGTGGTTTTTCCTGGAGCTATGATCTCCAAGCACAGCTCAAGGAAGATAACAATGCTTAGTTTGGAGATCTGGGTCTACCTAACTCAACTACATTGATTGGTGTTGCATAGCCCTGCTGTAGCTTGTATGTAGCAAGCTATTTTTTACTGTGAAAGAATCTATCATCTTTAGGCTTAAGGTGGGAGTTTTAACAGCCACTTAACTCTGCTCTTAAGGAATGAGTGATCTCTCACTTCAGACGTGAAAAAAACTCTTCACAATTTCACTCTAGTTTACTTATTCACATCAATTTTTAAGATTATCTGGACTGTCATATTACAATGAAACAGCATTTACTGCTTGATAAAAAAGCTAAGCAAGAACAGAAAAAGAAAAATATTTTTTCCTGTTTTCTTTTTTTTAGTAGTATCTCTTTCCAAAATATACTTGTGACTCTTACTATTGCACTGTCTGCTTACCAGCTCAGTAGACAGAGTACAGAAGTCTGCTGAGTTAGGTAAGTGTATAGTTATTTTTAACCAAGTTGAACATTACATGTTCATGTGGCATGTTGTGCAACAGATATACACTGGTGTCATGACATTCTGTCCAGACACTTGTTCTAAATTTAGGTCTACATTTAACCTGAGATGTAGGGCAAATAATTAAATGTCAGCCTTGTGAATCAAACCTGTTGTTTCGTGATTTGAACTTAAAGGAGGCAAACCTCTGCTCCTGTTTGCATGCTCAGTCAGTGCAGGACAAGGAACCTTTCTCCACGGAAATATAAAGGACAGTTAATTTGACCAGGGCTTCAGGATTGTATTTATTACATACAAATTTGATTGCACAAAAAACCAGCACTGGGTAAATAGGGGGGGGGGGGGTGCTGCAGTCCTTTAGCACAGCCTATTCTGGGGCCTCTGCTGCTCTTGTCTGCATGCAACCACCCAGGTCTCAGGCCTGGCCACCTCATCAGGGGAGTTGGCTAGCACAGCAGGATCAATGTGGGGGACAACCTGACCCCTTGCTTTCAGTCTCTGAGCGCCACGGCAGCAGAGTCACTTCCAGCTGAGTTGATCACAAGCAACCTCCAGCATCCATCCCAAGCCAGCTGGAGCCCATCCTTCTAGAGCCCAACCCATGCACCTCTCCTGTGGGGCTGTGCACAGGAGGTGCTGCTCTGCCTTGCTGCCCTGCTAGTACCTGCCTTAGCTTCACTCCAAGCTTGGACTTCATTGTGGTAAAGGTAAAGGACATTACTGCATGCTGCTGAATTAAGGAAGGGACATTTTTTGGTTTTAGAGGTCTGTTTATCTGTGGCAAGAGTAAAGCAAAGACAGATCCATATGCAAAGACAGATCCATATTTAGAAGGCCTCTCATGTTGTTGCAGGAAGGGAAGGAGAGCAATGAAATAGGTCTTACTGCACACAGCAGACAGAGTAGTTAGAAACAAATCAGTCTTAAAGGAGTTAGAGGGTACCACAGACAAGCTTCAAAAGAGACTGTTAATAAACTATCCTAAGAGACTGAATGGAGAGCTAAACACCCATAGCATATATCCAAGGATTCCTCTCAAAAATCTATAAAAAAAGCTGTTTTCCATAAAAATTGGTTTCATCTTTTCAACAATTTGGAGACATTGTTTTTCCCAGGACCTTTTCTATCCACAGCAGCTTGTGTTTCAGGTTGCCGTTCCCATCCTCCTGCTCCCCCGCAGGAGCCTCAGAGCCCTGGGATTGCAGCAATATCTCTGAATTTTGTGGATTTTGTAAAGGTCAAGGTAAAGGCAAGTCTTTCATTAGAATTCTTACTAACATACATTATAACGTAAGATAAATGATATTTGCACAGCAAAGAGAACTAAATGATAATGTTTGTGATTTCCCTCTTCCTCTAAGGAACATATATTTGTTTATACAGTCTTTCGGTTGTGTTCACTTCATATTAGATTTTCATGTTCCCTCTGACTGATTCTTCTTTCAGGTTGAGTCAGCGGATGTGACCTTATGGTGACATTTGCAGAGTGGCATTGACTGTAGTAGCTGTACACTCTTACAAAGCTCACTGGCAGGGCTGAGTCATTGGATACCTGAAAGTGGTCCTAGGACCTGGATACCGGGTGTTTCCCTTTGTGCTCATGTCACATTTCCAGAGGAGTGAAGACTTCATTTTGATTAGGTTTGAAAGGGAAAACTTTTCTGTGAGGAGCCACAGTGCAGAGGTGGAAGTCACACACTGAGCCAAAGTCCACTCTGATTCAGGGTGTGTGTCAGCAATCACTGAAGTTGGATAAATTCCTCCTGAAAGTGGAAGTACAATCTTGGTAGAGTGATCTCAAAACCAGCTACGTCTTTCCAGCAAAGAAGTATTTAGGCAGCAAAGTTAGTAAGGAATTATGTATATCATATTCATTACCCCGGGCATGCGTGACATCCTGCACCATTTCCCATAGAAGTTCCTCTGGCTCCTCACCTCTCTCAGGGTATTGTGGCCAAAGCAATCATTAGTTCTTGCAAAGGAAATTGAAACCATCTTTTCTTGTGGGAGTTTCTATATTCTTGTTATTTGAACATGGGTTGTGTAGCAGGAGGCACAGGAGATGTGCTTGTGGTTCTGGTGCTCGCATTTAATCTTTGGGTCTGTCTGATAGAAGCACAGCATGGCAACACTGAATCCAAAGCTCTTCTCACTGGATATGATGGCAAAGGATCCTACTCTAGCTGTGCACTCTAGCTCTATGCTCTCAGGGAAATGTGCCACTCCAAATACCTTGCTGTCTTTCTGCAGTAAAAATTCAGACCACATCTAAGAAACAAGAAAACAGTCACAGGTAATTGGTGCACAAAGAGATATGCTGTCCTGAGGCAAAGTATGATGAGGATTTTCTGTCCAGGAACTGTTACTGTCAGAACTAGTCAGTACTTTCTTCCTTGCAGAACAGCCACACGTGCCAAGTGTTTGGATGCAGTAGTCACCATTGGTAGACACAGGCTGTGGAAGATAGTTTGTGCTTTTGTCCGTTCTCACCTGCACTTCCTCACGTGATGGCACATCTGTGGCAGCTCTGCACACAGAATGAGTCAGTAACAAGCTCACTGGTCTCCTGGGATGCACAAACAAACTTTGCTTTCTCTTCCAGCCTCAGCTGCCAGATTCAGCTATGTAGTTTAGTAGAGCTGAAGGGCTCAATAGTGATGACTAATTAATTCAACTAATGGAAGTTGACAAAGGAAAGAAATTTTAAATGTGCTTTCCTTTGGGCTTCTTCTGGCTATTTTGAGGAAATACGAAGGAAAAATAATCTTGCTGATTATTTTGCCATTTTTCTTCCTATGGTCATCCTTCTTTTCTCCTCTCAGATTCAAATGTCTTCTACTGTGCCTTGTTTGTGAGACCCTAGCTTACTCACCCCCATCAGCATGAGTTGACCATTTCTATCACTTTTATTTAAAGGAAGTGAACAGATATAATATGCAGTGTCTGAGTTTGAAATCTGTCCCAGAAAATAGTGCAGATTTACATATTTATTTTTGCAGGTGACATTTGTAATCTATTGAAATGTCTCAGCGTGAAGCTGAAAACGCAGATCTGTAACTTTGCATGCCCCAGGGGAAATATTAGCCAATCTGCTGCAATGCTAATAAATCATGATTGTTATTATTATGCTTTGGATGTGTTGTAATAAAGCCACAATATTGTTTTATTGAGGAAAAAAAAATCAACCCCCAAATGTATGATTTCATTTCTGTACAGTATTATTTTTGTAATTAAAATTCAAACTTATATGAGGTCTTCCTCTGAGAATTTCACAGATACTAATTAAATAAGGTCTTATTCAGCAGTCTCTATCCCTATAAGTAGTCCCATTGGCTTCCCATCTGCAAGGAATTTTGGACTGTTCTCTGAAGTTAATGCATTTGATTATTTCCACTTCACTAATGTAGAAAATGATACACAGAGGAGTTAAATGATTTACTCAAGACAAAAGGGAGAGTTAATGGTATCTGAAAATAGATCTGAAGCAGAGTCCCGTGCTTTTATTGGAAAATGGTGCCTCAGCATTCATAGCAGCTTCAAATACATCAAGGGCACACAGAGTTTCACAAGGAAGCCCAGAAATGTGGGAGGGAAGGGAACTGCAGCATGCTTGCTGGGAATGGCATGGGGAGCCACCTGCAATGTTCATAGCCCACAAGACCTCGAGCCTCAATGTGTCTTCATAACCAAACAGGCCATCCTGGAAAACTCAGACACCTTCGCTTCTGCAAAGCATGAACCTGCATCACAGTATCAGCAATTTTTCTCGAGTTCAGTGATCAAGGGTGAGAGATGGCCAAAAAGCAAGCAGAAGGGTTAAAGGCGGGAGATAGTCTTGGTTTTAAGCCAAGGCTAGTTACAATCTTGAAATAGTATCGAGGAAAAAAGCACTGGGTGTTGTTTAAAAGTCACAGAGGTTTGCCTGGCATCTTGTCAAGGGCGTAAGAGTTTCTCACACTCTTGGTGATGACATCCAGGGCTCCTTTGTCACAGTAACTGCTGAATGACTTTAACTTTGGACAAAACAAGTCCCAGCACTAGTTATGAGGGGAAGACAGTTTTTCAGACAGCAGGGGAGGAGGATGTGCCATGTACTCACCATGATGTCATGCTGGAGCAAGATGGATTCAGGAGCAAGCATGGAGAGGGAATGATGCTGGTCCTGAAAGACTCTAAAAACAAAGATGAGTTGAAAGGTATCATATATTAGTGGATTATATGGTCTTGCTACATTTTTTCTCTCCAAGACTGCTCTTGCTAGGCCTTAGATGGGAGTGTCCATGCACTGACAAGGTGCCTACAGTGAACCTGAGCCTCCACAAGAAAGGATTCCAGACCCACTTCCTCCACAGTGAACCTGAACCTCCACTCAGAAAGGATTCCAGACCCACTTCCACCTAGGCTTTATTCTCGGCATATGCAATGTTTTGCTATGGGAATGAGTGAAAGAGGACCTGAAGGAAAATGCGTAGGCCTAAGTTTGATATCCTATTATGGTTTCCCTACATTCATTGTATTAGCTGGACAAACACCTGGAAATTATCCCAAGGTAAGCACTGTTATTCCCATGATCCAGGTGATCCATTTGTCAGTTCTCCTATATGTGCCTGACTCTCTTCTTCTAACTCATCCCTGGATCAGTGCTATCTCCTCCTTGGCCAGCATGCCCTCCTCCAGATGTGGGGAAGATGGATACCACTTCACATTTTTGGCCTGGAGGAGACTGACAGAGTCTATTGTTCACATTTAGGTGGTAGGAGCGCAGTCCTTTTCCACTAGTAAGCTCCTACAAATACTGCTTGGAATGGGTTCACAAGTGCTGTTGTCATTTTTGGAATCCTGAAGTCTCCAACTTGCAGCCTTAAAAATGTATGAACAACTCCAAGACATCAGTAAATACCCACGTAATGTTTGGTTGTTTTGTTTAATAAGCATCAGCTAAAACAAAAGTAAATGGAGGTCACTGCTCCACAAGCAAATAAAACTCTCCAGGACAGTATATTTTACTTCAAAATTATATGGCAATTTTTTTTTCTTCTTTAGGTTCCAGAAACATATCCATATATGGTCTACTTGTCAGGGACAATAAATAATGATGTAATAAAAAGGTCAGATTTGTGTCATTTAGCTACAGGATGTTGATGAAGTGAAGTTCTTCAGAAAATGCAACAAAAAAGAACTTTAGGATTGGTACAAGTTTCTGCTGTGCATCTTCAAACAGGAAATCTGAGATTGAGAACAACTTATATTTTGGCTTGTATTCGCTGATCATGGGGTGATCCAGAAATAAACTCCAGGCTTCAAAGCAAGCGTGTTTCAAAGCTGTCCTGCAGTTGATCGAAACATCCAGGCAAAGCAGGGAGACAAATACCAGCAAGGATTTTCTGAATTAAGACTTAAACAAGGAGATAACCCATTTCAACATTATTATTACCCTTTTATTTCAGAACAAAAAGGTAATGCAAATATGCATGTTTTGACCTTATTTAGTACTTTCAATCTCTCAGTTCATTATGTCTATGCAAATATTTATTTCTACAGCAGTTTGTAACCTAACACCCTAACAGTCTCGGGAGCTTTGTGATTTGCTTTTGTTTGTTTTGGGATTTGGGGTTTTTTTAAATATGCCATAAAACACTGTCTGCTGTTAAAAAGAACAGTAGCTCTGTCATTCCTTATTTTTCTTTTACTCGCAGGTGGTGCCTGTATCTTAGTCCCTAGAATATCTTGCTCAGAAATCAATGCTGTAGCTACAACATACTAAGGTAGAATGTAGCATGCAAGGCACAGAGTGAAGGAGAAAAATTACTTCAGCAAATCATTTCTTTAATTTCTAAATTTCTAGTTGGTTTTACTTGAAGCTAATATTGCACTGATTTCTGTCTGAATTAATATGTTCTAAAAAATAAAATAAAAGCTTGCAGGTTACGATTTCCAGTAAAGAATTTGTGCAGAATCATGATTTGGTGGCATCAGGGCATATGCCATGCTGATAGGTGACCTGTTTTGACAGCTGGGGCTGAATAAGGGGATTTGTTTGCTCAGAGGATTCCTTTGGGAAGCCTGGCTTTGCTCCTTCAGCACTGGGCTAGAACTTGAGTGGTTTGCATAAGCTGTCACTACAAAGAATCCTTGCCTGTTGCTGCACAGGACAGCATGAGGTGTCATCCTTCTCGTGTCTCAGCTCTGGTACATCGGATGAGCACTGAAATCTTTCTGTTTTAAAAAAATCATTTGCTTCCTTATCATAGTTATTCAATATAATACCCTTAGAAAATGGCTAAGATTTATCAGGAAACTGACCTAAAATGCAGCAGAAATGTAAGTACTTTAAGTGCTGCAAGTTGGTCTGGTTTCCATTGCCCACGGAGGCTCTGTCCTGAAAGGTACCACAGTACAAACTGAAGTAGAGGCTCAGTTTGCTGTGAGAACATCCAGCCGTGTTTGCCTTCCCCCATGTGTGTTCCTGCTGCTTTCAGAAGTAAAGACAAACACGTGGAAAGGCAAACACGGATCTGCAGAAGCAGGAGCTCAACCATTACTTGCAAAAGGCAAAATGATGAAGCTGCTCCTCTTCTCTCTCTTTTGCAGCCTCCAAAGACTTGTTTGTGTTTTCATAAATGTGGTTTATTGCACCCTGAGCCATAAATAACAAGGTTCTGTATTCAGTTACAAGCTGACTGGAATAAACTCAGCGCAAAGGCAGGCAAAGTCTGGCTCTGTTCCCTTAATGACCTTGTCACTCATCTGCCATCCTTCTCTGACAGAAATAAGTAATTCTTCTAATTCTGCTGCCTGGGATCCATTGAGGGGGGACAGGCAGCCTCGCTAAGCTTTTCTTTAAAGAAGTGCTATCAACAGGGACCAGTTGTTTCAGATGCTAATGGTATTGGATTGCACGGTTCTGCATGTTCAAAGCCAGCCGTAATCCTTGTTTTTTTTATGTTGCATCAGGGATCAGACGCCCATTCTCCTAAGCAGTATGTTGAGAGAGCTTGTAGTATAATAGCAACCTAATTGTGTTTGTCTCTGGCTTTTGCCATCATGTAAGTGATTACTAATCGTCCCCCTTGTGAGTAGTACCTTTAGTTTCAGAGATCTACCAGGTACAGCTGCTCATCAACACAGGTTAGAAGGTTGCAGCGTGGTCCTTGCAGAAATATTTTATTTCCCACTTTACCTTCTGGTCACTGGATGCACCTAAGTTGCCTTTGTATGGCACAGGCCTGGTTACACATTTGAATTAACAAACTCTTACTGAAATCAGGACGGCAAAATCAAAATCAGGATCAGACTCTACGTGAAAATCATGGCAAGTTTAGATTCCAGATCTTCTCAGACTGACCTACTAAATGGCGGCACTGACAGCAGAATCCCAAGACAAGTCTCTGCCAAACGAGATCACTAGTGAACCCATCAGACCTGAAAGCAAAGCACTCTCTAAAAAATAATATAGGACCTATACCCACAGCTTTGAAAATCATGTTCTGCTGTCCCAGTAGATGCTGTGCGCTACCTGCATGTGAATATGGGCTCTTGAGCTGCCAGAGAAATGCAGAGTACAGCCAAATATTAAAACATTCCTCTAAAACCTTAAGTTAGGATGAAGAATAAACTCAGTATTTAACTTTTAAAGCTAATTCCAATAATTTAAACCTACAGTAAGCCGGCTTAGAGCAAGGAAATAGATTCAAGCTGCATTTAGAAAGGCCACTTTGGCCAGATCTTATTATCCGGACTTGTTCAAATAGTTCTAGCAACGTAGATGGATTTTTTTCACACCTTTATTACAGAAGGTGGAAAATATTTTGCTTATAGCACATTAGCCTAGTGAGCTTTTATAAGCCTGTGGTTGGCAGTTAACTGATGGCCTCAGACAGGGTAAACTTAGTCCTGCTGTGTCAGCTGAGCCAGGGCACTGCCAGGTGATGCCACTGAGTTTGGCCTCAGGGAAAGAAGGGTAAACTGAATCAGGCTGTTCTGCATTAGCCTCCAGTAAAAGGGCATGTGCTCAGCCTGTTATTGTAGCTCAGCTGTCTCACTGCAGCTCCTTACAGACATAACTCAGACCAGGGCCCCTGTCCTGTGGTCCTGCAGCTTCAAACAAAAGCATCCTCAGGTGGAAAGGGAGGGTGGTGGCTCTGCTGTGCTCCACTCTGCAGGAAGCTGTAGGGAAGAGGGCATGTGCCTCCTGCCAAATCAGTCACAGCACACAGGCAAACTCCACACAACTTGTCTGAGCTAGTGGAGACAGCAGGGAGATGCAGGGACAGTTTCAAACCCAACTAAAACACTCTCTGCAGGGGTTCAAGGCAGCCAAGGCTGTCAATGGCTCTCAAGGACCCAAAAGCTCCTGCAGCCCAGGATGTGACCCCCACACCTTCATCGTGTTTGTGCAGTGTGATGAGCAGAACCAAAAGCTTTCTCTATTTTGAGCCCTATGAAGTTCCTCCCTGCAGATGAGTCAGTGATGTGAGCTGTAGCCAACACTGTTTTTTCTGCACTCTATGGAACTCCTGTCAAAATATTTATATTAGCAAGGCTCACCAGCATGCAGGAGAGGCTCTCCCTTTTCTCTGTGAGTGGGTTGGACCCAGTTAACCCCTACAAAAGGTAAGAGGACGAAATAGGAGTGATCCCCACAAATTTAAAATCTTTTCTTTTGCTCCCTTTGCCTTAAGAATGTGTGAAACAAAAGGAGGGTGGGGAAGAAGGCCCAGAAGTGACCTTTATACCTAGATCCACTTGGGATATGGTGAAGCAGTTGTACCAGTTAGCTCCTCTGTGCCAGGGTGTGGAGTTGTGTTGGCAGAGGTCTCCTGTACAGTCCTTAAAGCCCAGGCCCCCACAGAAGGCACTGCAACAACCAGCTCAGAAGCACAGCAGTGATGGATTCACATAAGGATGCTGACAATGGGACTGGGGAGGAGACAGAGGAGGGATCTGTGTCCCAGCCTGCACTGGTGCAGGTTGCCCTCAGAGAGGAGCAGTTTCATCTCCATTCTTGCCTTCTCTAAGGATTCATTGTGCATCACCTCAATTAGGAGCTTAAGATCCTGCCCTCCCTGCTGACAGTGTTGTTTAGGTTTCTGAGTCACCACTGGGGCCACGTCCCTACATTCAGGCATTGCAGTGCTGGATGCTGCAGACAACTGCTGGATGTCCCTTCCAACTGCAGCCAGCGGGTTCCACACACCTGCAGCTCCCCAGTCACTCCGTGAGTTCCCAGGCTGAGCGACTGTGTAAGTACTGCCCAGCGTGCCAGGGGCTCAGCAAGCCAAACAGCAGCAGAAGCTGCTGGGCAAACAAAGCTGTGTCATGGTTCCTGGCCAGCTGCTGGCTGGAGAGCAGCCAAAGGCAGGTACTGGAGCAGCGGGGGCACAGGGAGGCTATCAGCAGTCTGATGCCTGGGCTTGGAGCTTCGGGACTGCAAGGGTCATAGCAGAGCTGGAGCACTGACTGGAGAAGGGAAGCAACAGCAGCCATAAGAGATCTGGCTGAAAAAAAGGGGAAAAAAAAGAGAGGGAGAGAAAAAAACACCAAAATTGGATTGCATTATGTATGGCAATTGAAGGTTTTATTTTGGCATTTTTCATGGCTGGAAAACACATCCTTTGTTGTGAACAGTCATAACGTCAATCTGAAATCTGCTGGGCTTCTCTTTACTCTGAAGTCTTCCCAATTCTTCTGGAGTGGCCTTAGAGCCTGAGATGACTGTTGATGTGGGAGATATCACCATGTCTGAAGTGAAAAGCCTAAATCCAAGATTTTAAGATACTTGATTGATTCAAGCTCTTGCAATTTCTTCAAACTGCATTTGGGGAGCTGCCATTTCCTCCAGGTCAGGACTGTCTCTTGAGTGTGCACACAGAAGCAAGGGCTGCTGCAGCAGGGCACTCTTCTGGTGTGAGGCCTGCTGGACCCCTCTGGCACTGGTGTCAGTGTGAGTGTCCAGGAAATCAGGCTGAGCTGGGTACTTGGTGGACAGAGCAGCTGTACAGGGAAAGGGAGCTGACAGCTCCCCTGGGGCTCCTGCTGAGGCAGCTCCTGAGCACTGGGAAGCTGGGTGGTTCTGCTGTCCCCACACTGATGGCTCTGCTGGCTGGCCCAGATCAGTAGGACCTGATCCTGGGCAGAGCAGGGCTGTGTGGAGCTGGAGACCAACCCTGCTGTGGCACTGATGGGACAGGGATTGGCAGGCAGCTTTCTCAGTAACTCCACTGGTACACTCAGGCAGCCCTTCACCTCTCTGCACCCAGGGGACATGTCTCCACAGTCCTCTCCTGCTGGGTTCCTGTCCTTCTCTGTCACCTCCATGTTCTTCTGCGCATGCTCCTCACCCCAGTGCTCCTTGCTACTTTACACAGTTCTTGCTCAGTGCTTATAAAATCAAACCTATTCCACATTGGCTGTTATCTTCTCAAAAGAGGCAAGCTTTTATGCCTCCTCCCATAAAATAAACGTTGGGTCTTGAACACTGATGGCCAGAGTGCTCTCTGGCATCTGAATGAGATCCTGCTAGAGCATTGTACCATTCAGTACTTCCCTATCGCTACTGGAAATTCTGCAGTGTTTTGAATTGTCTTTGCCTTTTAGAGTCCTGCAGTGGTGGTTCACAGTCATTCTGTGATTGCTGAGTGTGCCCAATGTTTCCCCTTTCTCTCATTTCCATCTCACTCATGACCTTGAACTTTGTTCTGCGAAAAAGAGAAAAATCAGAAATGAAACAGACCAGTGTGGTGTTGCTCTCCTCGCTGAGTGAAACAAAGTCACTTCAAAGCATAGCTTTGCATGTTGCTTGAGAAATCTCCAGATAAGGTGGAAAAAAATTACAAAGTCTCTCCGCACTTCATGGTGGAGAACCTATCCTCACAGAAAACCAGCAAAAAGACAAACCTCTTTACTTAATTTCCTGCAATTACAGCAAGAAATAAAATGAACAAAAAGAGATACCCATTGGTCTTCTCCTAAATAAAATTCAAACATTTGTCCCTTTAATCTAAAGGGGGTTTCCTTTACCTGTTTTTCTCTTGAGATGTGGTAACCAGAATAAGCAGATAAAAACTTGCCCTGCTTGCAACAACTCCCTCTTTTTTAAACACCAGCTAAACCAGTCATTTCTTTGTAATTGAAAGGAGTTAGTTAATTAAGTTTACATGCAGATTTTAGCTGATAATGTTCTCTCCCTGGTGAAGGATTTCTGAAGGGTTTTCTGGTCAGCCAAATTAGGAGGCAGACCTGAACAACAGTATGAGATAGTTGAGTTTTTTTCATTTTCCAGATTTTGATAATCACAATTTCCTTTTACAGGCAAGCAAAGCATTATAAAAATGGCTACGACGGCAGCAAATACTCAAAGACAAATGATAGGCTGCGAGGAGTACAGTCTGTACAGCAGCCTGAGTGAAGATGAGCTTATAAAGATGGCCATCCAGCAGAGCTTGGAAGAGGACCCAGCGGGTCAGCCAGCGGCCCAGAGCCCCCAGAAGTCGCTGGTGGCCCGTGCTGGTGAGGTGGCAGCCCCAAGCCGTGCCAGCCCACACAACCCTCCCTACCGCACCTACCCCTGGCAAAGGTAAGCGAGTGGAGCTGAGCTGTTCCCCCCAGAGAGCCCTGCCCAGGAGGGGAAGCAGCTCCCTGTCAGTGCACGTGCTCTCTAATTAGCTCTGCCAGGCGGCTCCTCTGCGAGTCTGTCATTAGTGTCAAAGCTGGAGTCTGCTATAAACCCAATGAGGTCAACAATCTCGCAGCTAGAGGAAGAGTTGCTTGGTGTTGTCTGTTTTAAGCAACAAATAAAACAAAAAAGGGGCATGGCCACAAGCTTTCCTGAACAACAGAAGCCCTCCCAAGGCCAGCTGCAGCTTTCCCCCTCTGTATGCCAAGCTTAGGTTTTGCCAGAGAGGGAGCAAAGCATCTGTTATGGGAAAACATAAGAGAGGCACAAAAAACAGGTATATAAAACAGTGAGACCTGACTACCTGTTAAATACTTCAGTTTTTAAAGGATATGGTTATTTCAGACCAGTCTGACTTCAAGCACACCACTCTTAACCAAGAGCAACTCCAGACACCAAATCGTGGCAGCATCCCCCTCCCCTGCAATTCTGAGCTGTGGTCACAGAGACCTGCTGACAGTTTCAAACCCAGATATTGTTCCTCTTTCATTTTATAAAAGTCAGATTTCTCAAGGGGGGTGGGAATAGATTCCAAAGTCACCTCCAAAGTTAGGAAAAATATCCTTTTAATCTTTCAAGTTACTTTAGTTTTCCCTTTTTTAATAAACTGACAGTTATTGAAGTTCTGTTCCTCCTCCTTTTTCATAACTCCATCACCCTCTGATGCCTTTCTCATTACCACCTGTGGTTGTTTTGTTTCCAAGGCTGGGAAACTGGGGACAATTAGATGAGCAGCAAGGTGTGCATAGCTGTGGAATCAGGATGCTGTGAGGCCAGAAGTCCTGCACCCACCAAAGGCTGTGGTTTCTCAGTGTGGTTACTGTGCACCTATACAGTCAGCTCTCCTGTAGAGACCTGATGCTGGGCAGCATAAGGTCTTCCCTGGCCACTTGGTCCTGTCCTTGTTGAAGGTCCTTCAACACCTGCTATTTTGGCACAAAGCAGCATTAGCAGTTCTGTGCATTAACCTGTACTGCCTCAGCCGAGCAGTGTTCAACCTCTCACCAGAGGGAAAAACTTTGGAGCTTGTAGAACCAAATCTGTAGCATTGCTGAACTCTTCTGCTATCTGGGAGAGCAGAGATGGAAATGGAGCTGACATCCAGTGGCTCTGGGTCCTCCTCTGCCCCCACCTCTGACCTGTTTGCATGGCCCTTTGTAGGTGATGAATGTCACCTCACCTTGCTCTGTGCCTGCTTCCTGTGTGGTGGTGGCAGGGTTAACCACACTGTTGTCTTATATGGTCATTTGAATCCCCTGACGCTTCCTCAGAGGGCCAAAAATAAACTCGAGCCGAGTGAGCAGCTGAACCCAGTGCAGAGCAAGCCGTGGCCATCTGCTTTTATTCAAAGCCCCGACCGGCAGGCTCGCTCGCTCCGTCTCTGTGGATGTGTGTCTCTGTTTCTGCCTCAGCATGACCTGTTTCTCCTACTCGGAGTATTTCTCCTTATTTCATTCATGTCATCGCCACTCCAGACTGGCGGCCCAGCAGACAGGCCGTGCTCAGCCATCCAGCCCGGGGGCAGCCTGGGGGGTCAGGCGAAGGTACGACAGCAGCCTGTTCAGCACGTCCCAGTCCGTGTAAGTGTCTCCCTCTCCCTCTCCTGCTTTCCCCTGCAATCAAAACAAGCCTTGCTACCCACTCTCTCCCTGAGACATGTCTTCTGGGTGGTGATGGTGCCTGGTGGGGGGAAATACGGTGTTCGTCTGGAGGAGGTGTCACTGACACCTGTACCTCACCCTCACTGCACTCCTGTTCTTCCTTCCAGCCTTCCCACTGCCCCAGGCCATGCCCGTGCTCTTGCAAGTGACCCACCTTGAATATCCCTTGTTCTCTTCTCCATCTTCATCTCTCTCCATCCCCACAGAGCTCATGTCCTGAGGACTCTGGGTCAGTCAGAACCTCTGGGGTGACAAGGACAACAAGGCAGGAGTGACTGCACTGTGGTTAATTTATATAGGCTGGCTCATTTATCAACAGGACAGATGAGGTAGGCAGGTGCTGATAGTAACTGCATTGGTATTAAGTTCAGGGTTCAGCAACGGGGAAAAGTAGGGGGAAAATGTATCACAGTATATAAACAAGGTGAGGAAGTCCAGTCTTTCAAAAAGGTATTTTATAAATGCTCCCAAGATGCCATGCCTGTTCCCAGCCATACCTGTGCTCTCCAATCAACTGAGGAGGGCTTACTTGCCCACAGAGTAAACTCTCTTCACTGAATGATCCTCCTGACCATGTTTTGCTTTTGGCAGATGCTGCAAATAAGCTTAGTTGAAGACAGTCATGGATGAGAAAAGCAGACAGTGGCCCAAGCTCTGCCCCAGTGCCTGTGTGTAGTGGAAATGTGTGGACCATGATGGGTTTACTACAGCTCTCTGTAGTGCAGAATAGACACATGCACGTGCCCTTAGCTATCAGATGACAAGAGTACAGTGTTACAGCCAGCACTTCCCTGTGTCCTGCAGAAAATAAACTCCACACCTTTTCTATCTACCCAGTTCAATTTTTGTTTAATCCATCTTACAAGCCCCTCCCTGGATGCACAGGCGCAGTGACTACCCTTCCAGCACCCTTCTTCCTTTCACCTCTCACCCACCTCCCCCTGCATCCTGGCTGATTGAGACTCTGTTTCTGCCCCTGCACTGGCACTGCACTCCCTGAACATTGTGAAAATCTCTTCCTGCTACAACATGAAGCCTGCCTTATCCCTGTCACCAGCCAGCTTCCCTTGGTCACACTGAAATCACATCCTCTCACTAGGTGCTCTGCACTCCTTGCATGCCTCTTTGATGCAGTAGAAGACTTGAGGGCAGGCTGTTCTTCTCCACCAGGTAGCTGCGTAGAGTTTAATATACAAGGCTGATAAATTACCCCTCCTCTGCTGCCAGGTAGAGCAAAAATAGCTGGGAAGTCCTAGGAGAACATGATGGTGTGACTGGCATTTTTATAGCCCTAGTCTCAGAGCTAGGCAGGGATGATATTTGGCTTTACCTGGGGAAGTGGTGTTCCTTCATCCTGCCTGCATCTCTCCAGGCTGTCAGGGAAAGAAGGAGCTTCTTGAACCTTTTCGTGTTCCACTTCCATGCTTCTTGAGCACTCAGAATTGACCTCACCATACATCTAATCTGCAAGATTATTATCTTGCCTACTGGTCTTTGAAATGCAGTAATTCTTTTGAGTTGCCTATAAGGTTATGATTTCATCATATCTTAGACTTCCTCCGTAGTTTTAATACTTGTATTTTCTATATCTGATTAAATCCAGGCAGCAGAATGTGGTGGGTATTTAAAACAGCCAACTATAAGTCAGGCAGAAAACAAGGATTTCACATGGAGATTCATTAAGCCTTCTGTTCTGATCTGGAATTTTCTTGGCTAAAGTGTCTGCAGCCTGGTCCAGCAAACCCCCTCATCATACTCAGGAATCATTTAAGGTCAAGGAACCCGACAGAAGTTTGCTTCATTCAACATCTGAGGGCTTAAGCAGAATAGTAACTGATTCTTCACACATTTTTAACTGCAGCACAGATCCAAGGTACCCTCCTGCTTTCCCTGAGGTCTCAGATAATGTGATTTACCTTGCATTTGCTGTGAGCCAGCCCATGCACAGACTCCTGCCATGGTCCACCTGGCACGCAGTAATTCATTAAGCACCAGTAATTATATCATGTGCCCAAATCCTGAGGTCACAGCCCTACATGTGTAACATGAGCCTTTGCACAGAACAACAGATGGTTTCAGCAGCCTTGTGCCAGAGGTGTTGAAAGATGAAGATCCCCCACCTCTGCCTCCTCTCCCAGCCAAAAATGCCAACAGTTGCTGTCAGCAGACTTCAACAAAATGCTCGATCTGAAACACCTGTATAGAAATCTATTATATGTACACAATCAGGAATCTTAGGTTTAGTCCCCAGGGTACTGTAAGCAGTATGAAGATACAGCAGTGTCCCTGGGACATCCGGCCAGCAGTTATCAGAAGGTCAGTCAATTCCTCCTGGGAAGGCTTGAGGCCAGGACAGCAGCTGCCTGTTCTAGCTGTTATCTTCTCAGGAAAAATGCCTGTCCTTGTGTCCCATATCTCTCCTCATTCCAGTGTTGCTATTTTTGTGATCCTATTGTCTTAGAATCACTCCTTCCAGCTATAGAGAAGCAGCAAGTGGCACCAAGTACTATTTCACCTGGGAAATGGTGTATTTTCCCATTCTCTGGCACAAGTGTTGAGACTACCTGTTTCACTCCTGGCCCTGAATTTATCCTCATAAAACCAGCTCAGTGACTTCTTTCAATGCCATTATCAATATTTATGGCACAGATTGTGTGCCTTTGGGCAAACTGAAATTAGTGAGGCCTGTGTGAGTTTCAGACTGTTGGTCTGTCCAGCCCCTACAAGGCAATGGAGTTCAGTGCTGCTCCTGCAACTCCAACAAAGTACAGAGGTTGCTCCAGTATATTGCTTTGTGAGGACTCCTGTGCTGACCTGCCCATATTTTTCTGTCTCTGATCTCACTCTGTTGTGGTATTTTAGACTTTCTTCTTGTCATAACTGGAGTTTCTGGTTGTTCCCATCATCACTAGCCTGCGTGACCTCCACCACATGCTGTATTCCTGCCCTGGCAACCCTAATAATCTGAGACCTGCACCTCTCTCACACATCTCTCTGTCTTCAGGACCACAAGATTTTCTCTGTAGAGCTAGTTCAAACCACAAATGCTCCAGTGCTTCCTGCACCTTCTTGTTTTCTGTCTCTGAAACTATAGCCCATATTCATTTTTTGCGAGTCCCCATCAGAAGTGGTACAGTGCTTCTTCCTTTGCAGTGTTGGCTGATTCTTAGCCATTTAGTGCATCACAATAACAAAGCTGTGGCTGCCTTGTCCCAGCACAGCTCAGCTAGAGTCCAAGCAGATGCCAACACTGGAAGGCACAGCCCACCAGCATGCACAGAGCTGCTGCCCACCATGGGCAAGGGTCCTGCCTGCCTTGGCTGCAGGGTACAAGCTCCCCAGCTCCCTACCTCTGCCATGCCACCTGCAGCCTCAGAATGGGTGGAAGGAGGGTGGCAGGTCCTGTTCAGGTGCTGCTGACCTGGGGAAAAGTGGCTGTCAGGCAGTGCTGGGGAGGCTCACAGGAGCTGTCACTGTTGCTCTGCAGTAGGATTGGTGTGCCCAGGTCAGCCCTGCTCTGCAAACACTCAGAGAGCTTGGAGAAATGGGTTGCTGCCCGGAGTGTGTGGAATGCATGCTTGGCAGAGGGATTTGGGTAGGTGGATCTTTTTCAGTCCTCCCTGGGAGAGCCAAGACAAACACCCCAGTGTTTACATGCTCTAACTAGAGCTCTCCCTTCTTCATAAGTGGAGTGGCTAAATTCTGAAAACAGGATTGTGTGAGGAAATAAAAAATATCTTAAAAGCAAAAGAGTAAGATTTATTGATAATTTCTGTTACAGCCACCTGCAAATCAAATCTAAAAATTTCTTTAAGGATGAACAGGGGTAATTCTCTTCAAAGCTGATCTCATTTTAAAGATCTCATATGGAAGCACCACGCCACCTGAGACATCAAGGTCATGGGCACTCCACAGTGTATAGAGCAATGTCAGAGCCAATCTTCTACAACTCCCAATATCTAAACTATAAGTGTTTGTGTCAGACATAAGTTACACCTACCTAGTTTCCTTACATTCTGAGGCGAGTGATCAGTGTCTCCAGACAGTGATTCTTCTGATCTGCTGACAGTGACAAAATTAGAGAAGAGAAATTTTACCTTTACAGGCCCTATGGTGTTTCGCTGTACAAATATGTGCTATATAAGCACCAGGGGTGCACTATTTGGGGCAAATAAAACAGTGATGTTGCTGCAGAAAGCTTCTCAGTAATGAAGGAAGCAATAACCAAGTATTAATCTTGTTTTAAAGAGAAACTGACCCTGTAGTGGCAGCAATCAGGGATGGAGATGAAAAAGCAGTATGCAACATGATGAAATCAGGAAAAAACCTTTCTGTACCTAATAAGGATGGCTGGATACCCCTCCACGAAGCTGCATACTATGGACAAGTGGGCTGCCTGAGCCTGTTGCAAAAAGGTCAGTGAAGTTAAAACTAAGTCATTACAAAAGAGAAAAGAAGAACGTGAATAAACTAAAAGACAAAATTAACAGTATTTCAATCCTAGCCTGGGGCTGTGTATGAAGTTTCTTTCCAACCTCCCAGCCTGTATAATAATTTCACCTTCTCTTAGAAAGTAGGTTTCCAGACTGAAGCTTCTAACAGCTAGGATATTTGGGAGAAAGTGATACAGGATAGATTCTGCCAAGCCCTGGATTTCTCATGCTCAGGCCTTGAAGCTGAGCTCTCTCCTGTTGTGAGCTGCTTGGCTGCTGCAAGCTGACAGCAATAAGCCCACTTTACCCTGGCGGGAGATCCAAACCAGCAACTCTTTGCTGATGCTTGAAGTTAATTACTGTAGCTTGTTTTCAAACCTCAGCTGAAGAAGAGCTGCTCAACAACTTTCTGCATCACTAGTGGCCAAAGCTGAACACTGTAATCTAAACTGAAGACAGGTTTCAATACTCAGCCTGAGTTATAGTAACACTGTAGTATATTCCTAACTTACATTGCTTATGGAAATGAATAAACAACAAAAACCTAAACCCCCAAGGATTTAGGGGGGTGGTGGTGCTGCAGGTACTTGTGCACTACATGCCACGATGACTCCGGGCTCGCCCTTCCTTCACAGCGTACCCAGGCACCATCGACCAGCGCACCCTCAATGAGGAGACAGCTCTCTACCTGGCCACCAGCCGGGGCAACCTGGACTGCCTGCTCACCCTGCTGCAGGCTGGGGCTGAGCCCGACATCTCCAACAAGGCCAGAGAAACGCCACTCTACAAAGGTGAGCACTGCTTTTACTGGGATGCCGAGCTCTTCCGGCACCACCGAGGCAGAACTGCAGGATCACTTGTGATGAGGTGCTGAAAGTCAGTGATTAGCTCTTGTTTTCTGCTTCCCTGTGGTAGTCCTCTATCTCCTCTATCTGGCCTGCCATGCCATGGCCTTTTATCTCATCCTCAACAGAGACAGGAATAGCAGCTGTCCTGCTGTCCTGCAGGCTGTGATGGGGTGCTGAGGATGGGGGGTGAGATTCCCAGTGGGGCCCTAAGCATGGGCTGTCCGCATGCACAATGTCCCAAATTTACAGAAAGCTGGGCAGTGAAGGACTATGTATGCTTTGCTAAACAGTAGGACCTAAGTAGCTGTTAGATGTGCAAGTACAGTAACTGTAGACATGCCAGTGATTCATATATTGTATGGGTCAGGCTGTGTGCTATGGGAGAGTCATAGAATTATAAACAATTCAGTGAGGCAGATATAGTATTTAACACAGACACATCACTTTGCTGCTGGTTGGAGAGAACAACCTTTCTTCTTTTAGCAGACTAGCAATATATCCATGATATCACAAACATTCAGAGGAGACCTCTCACACCTTCATATCCAACCTCCTTTGTTCCTGCCATGACACTTTTTAGCACTCTAAAACATTAAAAACACCTATTACAGGTTAAACAGCAACCTTGCCACCAATTTTGGATGCCTAGCATTAGAACTGCATTAAAAATGCTTTTGTTTTAAAATTTTGGCTTTTAGTTGATCAGGGAAAAGCTGTTCAGCTGTGTATTAAACACACAGTAGTGGTAGTAGTAGTAGTACTAACAGTAGTAGTGCTCATAGTAATAATAATCACAAAAACAATGATATGAAAACACCCTTTAGCCAGAGAAGAACTGTTAGAAAGAATGGGCTAGCCTTGATGCAATATCTTCTACATCATCTTCCACCACTACCACCAACAACAAAGACTTAAAAAAACTGTTATAACAAAATAGTCATCCCTCATATGTAAGCAAATTACACTCTGCAGAGCTATGGGTAGATAATTACAGAAATGTCCAAGTACATAATTGCTTTCAGTGTATGAGTGACACCTGGTTATGGGGGAGAACACCATGGAGCTATTGCAAGGGAAGAATCAGAACTAAAAGGTGGGACCTCTGTGAAAAAAAAGACACTATTATTTCAAAGAAAAAACAAATGGCTATGAAATGTGCTTCTCTTCTGTACATTGTACAACAGATGCTAATGGGGATTTTTCAATGTAGCTACTCATCCCATGTATGTTTAGGTTGGAGTCCTGCCATTAAGGTGCATGGGAAGCCTCATGACTCGGGACTCAAAAACCTATGGGACAAATTGGTGGAACAAAATTTAACAAAATGCTATTAATTATTAAGAAATTATCTTTAGATGGTCCTGAACTATCAACTAAACTATAAATTGAGAAAGTGCTACTATATCACACAACTGTTGGTTTGAGCTTTTTTTTATTTTCTTGTCTACGTGGAGCTTTATCTGGCTGTAAGATGAAGAGTCAGTTTGCACAGAATTTGAGAAGAAAGTGTACAGGCCACGTGATTTCTGTAACATATTTGTTCTTCCTAAGTTACTTCCTGCACCTTATCACCTCACTGAGTCCCTGTGGTTTCCTGTTGGTACAAACGTGCTGGGCTGGATTCCCCTCAGTACAAGCTGTGGCACAACCCCTGCACAGGACACTTAGCCAGGTCCAGATGAAGACTGGCTTCACTGCCACATCCTCTCTGGGCCTCACACAGTGTCACTTGGCAGCACCCTTTGCTCTCATACAGACCCAAATGGATCTTTGGTCTTACTACAGCCAACTTGTATTATATTGCCTTGGGCTATGTGAAACAGATACACAACATCCAGAACACTTTCAAAAGCCTGTCCTAGTCTCTTCCCTTTTTTCTAAAACAGCTTGTGAGCGCAAGAATGCAGAGGCTGCAAGACTCCTGGTGCAGTACAATGCAGACACCAACCATCGCTGCAATCGAGGCTGGACTGCTCTCCATGAGGCTGTCTCCCGAAATGACCTGGAGATCATTGATATCCTTGTGAAAGGGGGGGCCAAGATTGAGTCAGCAAATGCCTATGGGATCACTTCTTTATTTGTGGCAGCTGAGAGTGGGCAGTTGGAAGCTTTGAGATACCTTGCAAGATGTGGTGAGTACAGCTTACGTGCACCTATTCATTTAATTCTTAATAATTCAGAGTTTCCCAGAATTCTCCCTGGCTCAGTTCTTCTGTCTCTGGAGGCAAGGCCTGGCCTGCAGAGGTACAAAAACCCTGTTGCTCCTGATGGTGGAACTGGGCAGGGTCTTTCACAGAGCATGAAATACACGGTCTAGAAGTGTTTCCTCAGCATTCATTCATGGTTACCTGCTTTGGGTAGTAATGTGCTGCTGTCTGACTGCATTTCCTAACAGCTCTCTAAACCCACACTGCTGCACACATGTAGCCTCAAATCCAGTCAGACACAAAAGACAGCTGTAGGTGATAATAGATGGGAGAAGTTGAACTTCAGCCAACCCCATCTGCTCACGAACATGGGCAGTGATGGGCAAGGTTAGCTGTCCTCGTAATGTATCCTCTGAAAATAGATAAAGTACTACTGTAGAATTTATGGGTTTATATCAAATAGAAGCAGACTCACTCTCCCTGTGTGTAAATGTTCAAACATATAAACAGAGTGAATCTGAATCTAATTTACACTGAAACTATCTTTTACTGCTCCACTCATGTAAAACAGCTTTACAATAAGCACAGTACACATCACTAACTACTATTCTGAGTCATATTTTATTTTCACTAAAAAAAAAATAATAATATCTTCAATGAAGGTAAGACTTGGGTCCTGCACTTGCAAAGTAAGAGCTTACCAGTGATGAAGATAAGAAAACCTTTTGAAAAAATCAGTATGATTAAGAAAGACATGAGAGTTGGGAAACAAAATTGTGTTCTGCTGCCCAGGTAGTCTTGTCAAGAGAGTTTTGTATGACCAGTTAGTCCATCATGCTGCCTATGACTTAAGAAACTAAGCCAGAATAAGATTTGTGTTTCAAATTAGATAGATATTAAGATCTTCTTAAAGTTCATTTTTGAGAAAAATACACAAGAAAAAATCCAAATGAACTGTCCAATAGTTTCAAGCCCCAAAAAGCTCTTCTGAGCATCCCAGGAATGATATCATTCATTGTTTATGATGAACAACTTTCATCATAAAAGGGGTTTTTTTCTCATTAGGAACATAGTCCCGTGTTATGTTTTGTCACTGTAATTCTCCTGATGTTTCAGCTGCAATATCTTCAAAGGGCCAAACACAACACAGATGTTTCAGCTTAGAGTGAGAGCCCAGGGAAATGTTCTCATTGGCAGGGAGTTTTCATGATCAAACAGAAGACTGATCGTTTTCTTTACTGGAGTTTAGAAGCAAAACTCCAGTGAAATGTCATTCCCATTTAGGATACACATAGACCAGCCTTCCTGAAAACACCATGGTACAGTATATGACAGACAAAACCCAGGCTTAAGGGCCTTAAATATCTACAACAGAAAAAGCTAGATTCCATATTGTTTATGGCAAAAAAGTATTGTCTTGGTTTATACTTGCATGTTATTTATTAAGCAAAGAACACATTAGAGCTCAAAAAAGAAATTCCCAAACAATCTATTAGTTCATTGATACTATTTGTCTTTTTTTTAATAACACTTTCCATTTGAGCCTAACTCCAGCCCTCATGAAGTGAAGAGATATAGCCTCAGGTGCTGCGTTTTGAGATGCAATATTCATTGATTAAGGCACTCACAAATAAAACCTTTTTAGACTTGCTGAACAGCACCATGCAGATGTCATTTTATAGAGTACTATTTTAGCCTGGATACATTCTAAAATTAAAAGGAGTATAAATACTATAAACGTGTGTAATACTTACAGTGTGACTATGTAGAGTGTAAATGATACAAATAAATAAATATATAGCATAAATAGATATCCACAGAATTTTGGAGAGCACCTATTGAGATAATCTAGTCCAAAATCCTGCTCAGGAATAGTATATATACACAGTGTAAACACATAAATATTAATGGAATTACTGTGTTTGAAAGGAAGGCCATGCCACACAAAGAACAGTCCATTTAAATTTTTTTAATCTTTGAGCTACAGCTGATGGAGCCTGGACTCATGACTGGGACCTAACATTTGCCACCCCTGATAAACTGTCCCTCAAAAAATTCCCATCATATTATAAACCAAGGTAAATTTATGATATAAAGGTGCATAACTGATATGACTGTGCCACCTTTGGTATGACTGTATTTACATCCCCATCCAGTAGCTCCAGTGTCATGGAAATATAAGTGTTAATTCAAAGTATGTTCCTCAGATCTCATTTTAACCTTTTGGTGCTAAAAGGTTTTCTTCCTTCCTAGGTGCTGATATAAATACACAAGCCAGTGATAATGCCTCTGCTCTTTATGAAGCCTGTAAAAATGGACATGTGCCTATTGTGGAGTTTCTTTTGTCCCAAGGAGCTGATGCTAACAAAGCCAATAAGGATGGCCTGTTACCTCTTCACATAGCAGCCAAAAAAGGGATTTGCGAGTAAGTTTTAGTTAGTTTCATGGTTTTATCTTTTAGACAAGAATCCAAGGTCCTTACAAAAAGGAGAATGTAATGCCCCAGAACTAATTCTGATGTGAGCAAGGCAGATACCAGCTGAGAAGTGGGCTTTCTACTTGCAGAGCTCAGGCTAGAAACTATAAACTGGAGAGTGTGTTTGGATGTTGGGATGGGATGGGATGGGATGGGATGGGATGGGATGGGATGGGATGGGATGGGATGAGCAGCAATGTGGGGTAAAAGATTCCTTTAATTTTACAAAGACATCACCTATTACATCTAAATACCATCATGTATCTTGGAAGTGAATTAAACTGAAGACCTCAAAATATTTGTGAAATATAACAGAAAAAGTACCGGTGGGTAGTGTTAGCCCTTAATAGCTTTTGCAGCATGATTTGCAATCATTTTCCTACATGGGCTCATTGTGAGTCTTCTACACAAGCAGAAGATGCTGGGTTCGTCTCTGGTGTGTTCAGGTTTTTAAATAATAATTCAGTTTCTGACAGCAGGAAGTGGTTAAGTGGATCTCTAGGGCATTAGTAAGATTGTTGCTAGAATATAGTGTCCAGTTCCTTTCAGAAACCTTTCAGAAAATTGTAAAGGCTTCAGAAAAAAAGGACAAGAATTTCTCATGGTCTGGAAAATACATATTGTTAGTGAGTAATTAAATAACTCTTAATTGTAACAGACAAATTCATAAATGACCCACTGCTTTCTTTCTGAAATTAAACGTGTTTGGGATAGAGCTGAGCATATTTTTTAAACAGGAAGAAAAGTAACTAATGGAAAAAATAAGCAGAAAGCAGGTAGAATTACCAGCCCTCTGAAACAGAGATTTTTCTAGGAAAGTGACAAACTATAGTTCTGTGATAAAGAATATCAATTTAGAAGATGCTGTCTGTGGATGGGATGTTGCACTGTCATGTAAGTAGTAACCTGGGACATAGCAGCATGCTTCTGAGCCTAAACTCCACAGCATTTACTTCTGATGCTAGGGCAAGTTTTAGTTCCTGCTTTTAAACCCTCACTGCTGGAAGAGTGAGTGACCCACAGCTAATTATTCATTGCAGTAACAGACCCCTTTGGTGACTGTAGAGGACTCTTCTGACTATCACAGTTTCTACCGAAATATTTCTACAACAGGCAAATGAGAGTGTCTGTCCAACTGCAGTGCCTGTTTCTGGACAGGAGAAGAACAGGAGAGAACTGCTCAAGTGTATTCCTACATATTTCACAGGATGTCAGGAATAAAAGCTTTTAACATAACTACACCTTCCAGCAATGTTTTTCATTCTAGCATTTAGATTTGCTTGGGAATGCCAATTAAGCTTCTCAAATCACTTTGATAGACCTGAGGATATTAATTTTTTTTTAGTTGGAGTAGGCCTGCTTCCTTGTGCAAGCTGTATATTCTAGAGAGCAGATCAGTGTCAACTTACATAACAGGTACATCATGTACACATACATCACGTACATCATGTACACATACATCACATACATCATGTACATGAATACCCTGCACTGATTAACATAAGTATAATTCAAAATTTTCTCCGGGGTCTGAGTTATAAAGTCATTTTCTTGTGTGAGAGACAGAACTCAGCTTCAGTTGTTCACTTTCTAAAAAGTTTATCTGAAAGTACAGTAAGTTGATCTGAATCCAAATTATAGATAGAGTATGGGCCAGGTCTCTGAATCTTTCCCTCCCCTCAGTAGTCTTACACTGTGATCTGAAAAGAAATTTGCATGGAAACTCCACAACCTGAGTTCACCCCTGGGTTATGAAAGCAAGGGCCTGATTCAGGGCTCATATCTATTATTCCCAACAACCAGCAAAACAAATGAGACCAGAATTTAGTTCAAACTCTGCATTCCTTCACTCGTAAAAGACTGAGCACAAATTTTGTGCACAAGTTCTGCAAACTAAGTAGAAAAGAAAGACAAAAGAAAAATATATTATCTTATAAATATTTATCTAAATGACAAAACTTTAGCCCATTTGGCTTATCATTCTTAATTCCTCTGGTATTCAGTAAAATAACACCCTTCATGGTGACCTCTGTAGTCCTGCAGATTTAGTACGTAATTCTGCAGGAATTCCACACTTCAAGTTTTTGCCAGAGCACGCAGGCTCCCTACCATCAAAAAGCCAAGAATGTGGTCTCAAGGCTCAACTGTCAACTCTTGTTGCTTGGTGTTTGTTTATTTTAAATGACACCTGGTCAATACTGACCTGAAATTCATAAGGGTCATCTCATAAGCTGTAGCACAATCACAAGCAGTCATTTAACTCTTTCCCCCTTAGAACTGAGATGCTGAGAAGGGAAGACAGCATGAAGCGTGGGCAGATTTATTAAGTAAATACAAGTCAGTAAACTCTTGGCATGCTCACACTAAGGATGCACTACCTCCTCCTCCATATAACCCTTAACAAATAGAAAACACAGAAGCAGGTGTCAGGGATTAGGGAAATCTTGGCACCATTTAAAAACTGTACATGAAGCTCATCCCTGTGACAGACACAGGATGTGTCTGACTTGTCCAGCCTTGGCTGCCTTCACTGAGTTGAATTCTCCCTCTAGGAAATGCTCCAGAGGCACCATATTACTGACCCACACTGGAGGGTGACAAAAGGACATAGGTTCAAGCTACACATTTAAACTGATAAAAATTTGATGCTTCCTGCTTGTCATACCAAAATAAATGTGGGGTACAGGGACTGTACTGAGCTCTAGGACACTGCAGCATTTGGATGCAGACCTGTGCAGCAAGGTTCAGGTTCCCCTTGCAGACAGAAATGATGCAGTGCCTCTTTAACTCAGATGTGAAGAGCTGGCTGAAGCACACACGCTGGAGGGAAAGAACAAAACAGACCCTTAAATCTTCAAAACATTTGATCATGGGATGAGTAATGCTGGTACTTGGCGTAGTGTCCTCACAGTGCTCTGTGCCCTTTCTGTTATTAGGCTCTTACAGAACATTTGCTGAGGGTGGGAAGTTGCCAGCTCACCAGCACCCAAACCTCCTGCTCTCTGGCAAGTGTCACAGTGCTAGAAAATTAGTGTGACTGCTTGGAGAAAAAAAAAAAAAAAAGTGCTTATTTTCCCAAGATATTTACATAATTTAAAAAGTCTTTTTGTTTAAGAATGAGATGTCGAAGTAACTTGAAGATATCAACAGTCCATCATGTAAATAGGAACATAATCCTGTAAAATGCTGCACATCTTCAACTCTTACTTCAGCTCCTGGGAGTGCTGGAGGCCCAGGCTTTCACAGGATCACAAGATCATTACAGACGAAGGTTTTATTGGCTTAGTTCATTATGTAAATATATATTTGAGGGCCCAGTGTTGGGACTAGCCATTGCAGTCAAGCTGAAGATATGCAGCACTTCAAAGGAGACACATGGTAGGAAACTGAGCTTTTCATGTTTGTGTGTCACCAGAGCTGTTGAGTAGTCTGCATGGGAGGAAAAGAGGCGGAGAAGGTGTGCTTGGCTTCCCAATGCACACAGGTTCCTATCTAAGATATTCCCTTCTACACAGATATTAAAAAGGGAGTGTGGGAAACTCCTGACACAGCAGGCAGACTCAGGCTGCATGATCCCTAGGCTCTTTCTAAAAGTAGCTTGAGGTGACTTGTCTATATCTACAGAATCAACCTAGGGCCTTGGCTATATCACCCAACTTTATGAGCAGGAAATGAAGGTTTAACTCATAGGGTTGGTCATGCAGCTTCATTGACACCTGTGCAGACATAAAAATGATAAGGGATTTGTGACTGCAGAGCTCCTGTTCATCATATATTTGAAATTTATGTTGTTGATATATGTTGTATGTTTAAGGCCACATCACCCTTTCCAAGAGCAATCCCTCATTACTGGGGTTTAGGACTTGGATGCACATTTTTTTCTCCCTCAGCTGAAACACAGAAACCAGCCTAGAAAATATTTGTACTTCTCTTTCTGTCATTTACTAGTTGTCTTTTTTGTTCCCCGTGATCTGCGATGGACATTGATAGTCCCATGAATTCGCCATAGCCAAAAGCCACAGAGCGAAGGCCTACAGGATAGGGACCAATGCAGGGTAATAACTGAATTGCAAAATCTAATAGGGAAGGCCTGGGAACCAAATCTGTAGTTTTGGCCTAGCTCAGGCCTGTAGAC
The DNA here is from genome assembly GCA_013401135.1 of Cettia cetti. Classification (NCBI taxonomy): domain Eukaryota; kingdom Metazoa; phylum Chordata; class Aves; order Passeriformes; family Sylviidae; genus Cettia; species Cettia cetti. The sequence continues at coordinate 180,927 of VZUI01052764.1, forward strand.
ATGGGGTTTCACCTCCTGTCCAGTGTCAAGCCTATTACTGTGGCTGTGGACCCACAGGACTTGCCTGCACTTTGTGCTGGCACCCTTCTCTGCTGAGCAGGAAAGCTAACGCTGTGAAGGAGAGATACATTCTCTCTGCTGGCACCTTGGGCTGGAGGTTGTGCACAGCTTCCTCCAGTCCCACAGCATGATGATGAAGGTGCAAATATCTGGTAGTTTCTGGCTGGTCGTCTGCCATTTGGGCTGTGGAACCTAAAAGAACTTACAACAGGGGGGGTGAGTGCCAGCATGTCATCTCTTCATTGTAACTGCACCTGTAGTTGCCATTACATCACAGAAACTGGGTGATAATCTCAAAAAAATATGTTCCTCCATGAAAGGGGAAGGTCACACAACCCACATTTTTGGGACGGTAGGTGCACAGGGAGTTGCTGACGGGTTTGAGGTTCGCACTCTGGTTTCTCTGAGTGGCTCCTGGGCCGAGTTAGCAGGCTCTGCCTTACGGGCACAATCATAAAGCTAGGGTTGTAGATCCCCTGGAGCTCCCTGCTTCTCACTGAGTCTCCTCCTGGCAGGATTGTCTCCATGCTGATCCCTGTGACCAGCCGCACCCGTGTCAAGCGGAGCGGCATCAGCCCCCTGCACTTAGCGGCCGAACGCAACAATGACGATATCCTGGAAGAGCTGATAGAGGCTGGCTACGAGGTCAACACTGCCCTCTCTGAGGAACGGTCCTGCCTTTATGAGGACAGACGCACCACCCCACTCTATTTTGCTGTTTTTAACAACAATATCTATGCCACAGAGCTGCTGCTGCAAGCCGGAGCCAACCCCAATGTTGACCTCATCAACCCATTACTCATCTCCATCCGTCATGGCTGCCTGAAGACCATGAAACTGCTTCTTGACCACGGGGCAAACATTGATGCCTACATATCAAGCCATCCCACCACATTTCCAGCTACCATCATGTTTTCAATGAAGTACCTTTCTGTGCTGAAGTATCTTCTGGATCTGGGCTGTGACGCAGGTTCCTGTTTTGAGTGTCAGTATGGAAATGGCCCACACCCTGCATTAAATTACAGGCGGGAAAGACTTAATGATCCTCAGGTGACCAGGGAGCCAACTGTAGTACAGGTAAGCACTGCCTAGTGTACCTATTGGACTCCTGAGGACATCTCCTACCAGTGGGTTTTGACAACTTCAGAGTATTTTTTCTTCCAACTTCTTTGTGAGAGGTTATGCTATTATCCCGACTTTATTTACAGGAAAAAAAAAAGGCTCAGTATGAGTCTGGAAACATTCCAAGTTTGTGTCCAATGACTGCAGGAAGGTAGGCAACAGCCACTGTGGCCATAGCTTGAATCTACAGTGAATTGTAGCCACCTTGACAGTCTTACCAATAGTTCTACAACGTTCTTTTCCTCTGGACATGAAATGCCAGGAGTGAGGCATATTTTCCAGACAAACATATGGATAATAGTATATGGCTGGTAGAAACTTTCTTTTTTAACTCGCCCTGTAGGATTTGTTTTGCCTGATATAGAATGTTAGCTACAGGCTACATGAAAAAATCTAGTGCTTCACTCTGCGAGGGTAAACTAGTGAATATGAACAAAGATAATTTCTGAGTCTACTGAATAAGCATTCATACAGAGAGAGAGCATAAAATATTACATTAGCTATGTGACTGAGTTATATTTTATATTTGCACAAGAGATTAGGAGATTTAGGTCCATGATTTCATATTTTCAAAGCCACTTATAGGCTTTAGATATCTACATTTTATAAATGTATCTTTGCAGTCCTTTCTAAAATGCAGCTGGGTTCAGCCATTCATTGGGCTGGAATGGGACTCTCAATCCCTTAAAGGATTTTGCACTATCTCAGATTACACTTTTTTTTTTTCCTGATTTCTGTATGTTCTCTTCTTCCAATGTATCTCAAAACTTAATGCTCCTCTCAAAATTTGCTGTCTTTCAACATGCTGCACAAAAATGAAATCTCAACATGGCAGTTTTTCTATTTTGCAAAGAATCAGGGAAGAAATCAATCAGCTTCTATCTAGTTTAAGTGTAGCTTCGAGGGATTCAGAAGAATCCCAAAGGTATGGTTACCAATATATGTTCTCTGGTGGTGGAAAGAATAAAGGAAAACATTAAAAAATCTTAGAAAATCTTGACCTTTTTAGCAGTCTTGTCTTTCAAAAGAGTTTACTCTCCAGTAACATATCAGGGAAAAAAAAAACCCCCAAAAAAAATCTTATAGAGAGAATTTTAAGAGTCCATCACAATAATCTCTTATCCTAAACAGGGCTTTACCCTCAAGAGTATTTGTCACAACAAAATTCCTCCAGGATACCATATTTTTGTCAAAGAAAAATTTATAAAATATATCATCTCTAGTTCTTGATCTGTGATATGATGTATATAATGAAATGGTAGTACATTGAGTGAACAGAGAGATGGGATTCCAAGACAAGCAGAGAGGGTTTGTCTGTAACTCTCTATGCCATCCTAGCCACTCAAAACCTTCAGTTTCTTCTAGATCTCACCTGAAAACTATTGCCTAAGAAAATATTAGGTCACTCACAGAGTCACATCTAAAGGTCACATCACATGAGGCAGAGACAGCAAGAACTGTATAAAATTTCATCTGCGCCCTGAGAGAAAGCAGTGAGGACAGATGTACACAGAAAAAAAATAGTAATCCCTTCCCCTGTAATACTGTTTTTAATTAGCTTTTACTGCTAGGATTTTGGCTAATAAAAGCGAAGCTTGTGTGGTAGCTTTATGATATGTAGTTATGATATGGTTTATATTCTGAAATACAGAGGATCTCATGAAACTACAGCCTTCTCCACACAAAGGATGCTCTTCTTCTGTTTTCCTGGGCAAGATTATGTAAGGATAATAAATCTGAATTATTAGTCTTTATAAAGACTATGAACTATTGTAACTGGATTTGGAAAATGCACAAAGATAAATCCTCACTGATGCTACTAAATTAATGTGTCCTGGAGAAAGCGAGCACAGAAAAAATGGTTGCTGACTCCCGGGAAGGTGGGATGGACAGCAGTGCCATACTGCCACGAGAGGGCATTCGGGTTTCTGCCGAGAACACGGGCTCAGAGACTCTTTGTCCCTGAGTCAATCCTGCTGCCTGGTGTTGCAGTTTTGCATTATTTTTCTTTATTTTGCTATGCTTATTTTCCTGCAATGTGAAGGGAAGAGAAAAAAAGGCAGGCAAAGTCTCTGGTGGTGACAAAAAGAGACCAAGTAAGATCAAGAGTCTTATGGCCCTACACATGTCTTCTTTTCACTCTAATAAAGCAGTTACTGCAAGGAGGTGGTAGTGCAGGTGCCCAGTCTTTGCCTCCCACGGGTAACTGCATGGCAGTGACACACCCTGGAGAGTGACAGCCAGATATACAAAACTGCACTTCCTATAAGCAGCCCAGGTGGGAAACTGTAGGCTGTCCACCACGATCCTTCTGACATTACTGTGTCTAGTTGTCCTGGGAAACATTACATGGTGATGTTCAGTGAAAAATAAGAGTCAGAAGAGTAGTAAACACCTCTGTGGATGCTCTCATCTTGAACAAAATAACCTTATTTTCCACAGCTCTATTTTACTATGTGAACTAATATAATTTTACTTCTGAATAAGAGTATCCACACAAGAATTTAATGATTTTGAGTTAGGACTCATGCATGAATAATCAAATTTGATCTAGTTACAGGAATTAAAACTGAGAGAGCTTTAAGCTGGTGCATTTTCTTTCCTGTTTGGTGTGGGCTTAGAAGGTGTTTGTAGACAGTCTGAGTGACTAAGTTGATGGATAGGTTCTTCAGCCACCATCATACAATAGGGTTTGGCCATGTGCCTGACTTCTTATCCACAGAGCATGATTTAATTCATGCTAAACTTCCTGAATGCTTGCATGCAGATTACATCACATCCACAGATATCTTCATCGTATGCAGAACCCTAAGAGGGACAGAATAAATTGACTGATTTAATGTATATTTAGATTAAAGTGGGCAAATTTTTTTTGAATGAGACTGCTTAAAGTCTGTTCTTCAGTATCTCCATAAGAAGCCCTCCATGCAATGGATTTGGGTGCTCTGCAGCTTACACTGGAGACAACAGAAAATTTGCATGATCCAGGATTGAGTAAGGAAGGCACCCCTCTTATTATACCCAGGATAGTTCTCACATGAGCACAACGGCCTGGGATTCATCTGTGCAGAAATTTCTCCAGACTTGTTTCTAGTAAGATCTTTGGTCCCCCAAAGCTGCAGATACTAGCAGGTTCACAAGAAGCAGGAGATACTGCACTCTTCTGAATCTCCCTCTTTCTCTAAGATTCTTTTTGCGCCTTTCCCAAGAAGGGAGAGGACCCAGCATGCTAGGTCACAGGGCCTTAGACTGCACGGACCTTTCAGCAGCCCTGATTAGCTTGGGGCAGTTTCTCAGCCCTTACATTTCTGTGGAAGTAGGATCTTAGGACTTGTAAACAATTCAGCATTATTCCATGCTCCAGAGCTAGGACTTCACCAGGGATATGTGTCATTCTGTAAAGATTGAAAAAGGGGGTTCTACCCTCAGGTGGAGAAGAACAGGCTTTAGTTGAAGTTTCTGAAGGGAAACTGGTGATTGCCTTCACAGCTGGTAGAAGGGGGTACCATCAAAGCTGTCAGGGCTATTGCAATTGCTGTTTCCACAAGTGCATTTATGTCCCACTGATGGTGGCCAATCTGTTTTTCCTTGAAGTTTTGTGAAATGGTGTCTACTCCAGAGATAAGTCGCTGGGCTGGGCCGATCATCGATGTTCTTCTGGATTATGTGGGTAATGTGCAGCTCTGTTCCCGGCTTAAGGAGCATATTGACAGCTATGAGGACTGGGCTGTCATTAAAGAAAAAGCAGGTATGGTCTCCCAGAAAAGAATCTGGCACAAATTGTCCCACTGTTGGATTCAAAACCTCAGTCACCATCTCCTCTTAGTATTTATTCCATAAACTTGAAAGGATTTCCCTGCTGTGACTGACCAGGTATGAGGGTCAGAAATTGCTGGGGTGTCACTTGGCCCTGTGGTGTGAAATGCAGACGAGCCATCTATCTGACCCACTGGGAATGAGCATAGCAGTGCAGAAAGATCCATTTGGATGTAGCTGGAGTTCAGCCAGATCAGGATGGGTGGCCAGCACAGCTCTCTCCACAGCAGCCTAGCAGGCACCAGTGGCCTTTAAAGCCTTTATTAATGTTCCACTCTCCTAATATCCTTTCCCTCAGGAAAAAGTCTCTCATAGACATTATCAGAATCATTTTTCTGGCACCAAGCTAGATTTGGTACCTATTGAATCTATTTTCAGTGGCAAGGCTGAGCACTTTGAAGTGGCTTGTTTAAATCCTCCTAGAAAGCCCATTGCTGTGGCTGAGATGGGTACAGCACCCCTTCCTTCATCCCCAAATCCTTCCCCATGTCATGCCTCGGAATAGATCCACCAGTCCCAGACACATTATCCTTTCATTACAGAAAAAAACCCTTTTTCATTCTTCCTTCTCCCATTTTCCTCTTGACACTGTCCTGCCCAAGCTGAGCTCAAGTCCCTCAAGTTAAAACCTGTTCTGCTCATGTTTCTGACCCGCCTGTCTTTCAGAACCTCCACGACCTCTTTCCCATCTTTGCCGCGTCAAGGTTCGGAGCCTGGTGGGAAGAAACCGCATTAAACTCCTTGACACCCTGCCTCTGCCAGACAGACTGATCCGCTATTTGCAGCACGATTACTCACAGTGACCCCAGGCACACTGGATGTGCAGCAGCTTCCCGGCATGGCACCTGGCCTCACCGCCGTGGCACAGGTGCAAACTGGGGAGGAATTGCTGCTGGCTCGGTCAAGCACCCTCCCGTGACTAATCTAAAGGGAATGTGCTTTTGAAGCATTACTGAGAAGAAAATGCAGGAGACAGATAACATAGGAGACTGCTGTTAGGTTTTTCAAGGGAAAATACATACCATTCACCTCAGATCTTAGTCTGCAAAGAAGAAGAAATGAAGCCAACACTGACAAATGAGTAGTGCTGAAGCAAGTATCAGTGAGGAACTCAAAATTGTCCTGAAGCTGTGGCGGAGCATAGCATCCTTGCTGTGGTCACAACTCAGACTTTGTCAAGAATCAACATATTTGGGAAAACAATCACATTACCTTCACTGACTGAGATTTAAATTATAGTTTCTATTCTATTGTTTGGATTCCTGATAAGTGTGTTGGTTGCTAATTCTCTGATATTTTGACACCACCTCGCTAACACTTTTACTTTGTTTTTTGTAATTTTCTTATTGACTACTTGATTTCTAAACCTTTAAATCTCAGAACTCTTTAACAGACTAAATCCAGAAATGCTGTATCCTTTAAAGGTCAAGGAAAGGTTTATTTAAGGAGGATGGAAGAATTATATTTGCATATAGTGAATACAGTTCATTCTGTATTATATTTGCATTAGGAAGTAAGTGAAGTTCTGCTTGAGAGAATTTCCTAGACTGGGGATTTGAAAGCAACCATGAGCTCTTTTTTTTTTTTTTTTTTTTTTTTTTTTTTTTTTTTTTTTTTTTTTTTGGTGTAAATTAGAAGTAGCTGCACTGTAAACAGTAGATTTATGCTTTCATGAAGCTGGTGTCAAAACAAAGCCCTAGAGGAGCAGGAAGAGAGAGTGATGTGAAGGAGAGAAGCAACACTGCTGAACCAACTTATTCTCTTCCTCCCCAGAAGATCTTATCTCTACAAAACTCAGTCTCTCTGACCTCCTTGGACCTCTGTGGCTGTAACAATACCACAATTGAAAGTAAGAGAAATTATTTCAAAATAATTGAATTCAGATTGCAAAATTTATGGAAATGAATACCAAGAATTAGGTTTCCAAATTCTTATTCAGGTGCCTAAACAGTGCCAAGTTGCTTGCACTAGGTGTTTTTCCACTTAAACCAGGGAAATCATATTCAGTAACAGATATTACTGAGGCAGAATAAATATCTCAGAATTTAGACCTGAATTTTCTGACTTTGGAAGTTTGAAGTATCTATTAGCTTCCTTTGACACTGATGAAAGTTATTATCTCAACTTCTTTGAAAATTAGGTCACCTATTTACAGCTCAGATCCACAACTGATTTATGGTAGCTTAACAAGTCACCATCTATCTGCTGAACCACTATAATTGTCCGTGAAATTCTTTTATTGAAGTTTTTAACAAGTCACATTCCCTCACAGCTGGGGAGGCCAAGGAGACCATGAACAGTTTTTGGCAGTGACTACAGATCACTTCAGAGGTGTGACTTGCTGAACTGCTTTGATGAGCGATTTATTCCTCCCTAGGCACCTAAGAAAGAATGGAAGAAACTAAATTTTGAACTACATCTTTGAAGATCTTATGCTAGCAGCACACTCCTTACCTTAGGTGACAGAGGAGCTGTGCACCGTGGTCTGCTTGGAGTCCCCACCAGAGACCTTACAGATCTGGGTTTGTTTGTTGGTCTGCATAGCATCCATGGAATACAATAGAAATCTAAGTAGGGAAAATACATTGCACTGAGTTTTATTTGTGTGGAGTTTTATACCTTAACATAGGACTAAAGTGTGTGGCATAAATACAAGTAATACAATCTGTCTGGGCACACAGACTGTGATGACTTTGTGTGAAACGTGTTCATCACTTGTGAGACAGGATGTGAGCAGAAAAAGGATTGATTACAGGATTGTTTACTTTGTCCATTGCTGTCCCTTTTATAAATGCAAAAATTGAAAAACCAACAGAGTTTCAATTCACACTGAACACTGATCTTCTTGTAAAGCTTTGGAAATTCAGGTGAGATTCCTCCACTGGTGAAGTTTCATCGAAGTAACTTCCTTTACGACCAGTTTAAGATCTATTTGCTTGCCTCCTGCAGTGTGAATGGGGAATTGGTTCAGGTTAGAAAAATATTGCTTGGATAGAAAAGGATGGGGAACAAGAAATTACTGTATCAGTTCTGCCAGTGAAGGCCCTGTATTGGTAAGCAGTACCTGGAAAGACAGAAAATCACTGTGGCGTTCATCCATATCTCACTTTCTGGGGCTAAAACAATAAAGGTCTGGGTCTTACATTGTTATAAAATCAAAAGTCCTTGAAATCAAAGAAATGTAACAAAGCAGAGTTGCAGGGGGTGGTGGTTACAGACAGAGCTTGGTGGAGACCACTTTAGAGTTTGGTGTGCAGTGACAGCCCTGGAGACCCTGGCAGGTAGAAGGGTTCACAATCACCAAGTACATGTATAACTCCAGAAGTGGGATTTCATAAGTATCCCAAACTGGGAATTTCCCCTGAGCCAACATTTTTGTGTCCACAAAAGTCTAGCAAGTAGCAATTTCTTTTTACATTCTTGGAGAAGTTGAAGCTGGGTTTGAATGGGATAAATATGGAAAGCACATTTCTTCTTTCAACCAAAAGACCTTCATTTCTATTGGGAGCCCCATGTCCTGGCTGCTGTCAACGAGCTGTCCTGAGCAGAAGTCACTGAGCCACAGAGCACTAGTCTGGTGGGAACTTAACACAACTGTGGGAAGGATAAGTGCATGCTGTGCACAGAAACTGAGGTGAGAAGAGTCTCTCTGTTAGAGGGGGAGTGGTAACTACAATGCAATTAAGTCCTTTCTGCTTGATCCTTAAAGTAAATCTTTACACACTCAGTTTACATTTATTTGCACTGAAATGGAGCCCACTACCTCTCCACTCCAGTCACTGACATACTATTTTGTGCACAATACTGAATCTGCACAAATTCAATGTACCTTTAATGCGTCTATCTACAAGTTACTGTGAAAAGAAAAATACTCCAAAACCCAGGCAAGCCAGGCTTTGTAAGCCCATCAGTAATTCTAGTGCAAGGTAAAGCAGCTTGTTTCACTGAGTGTGATAGTTAGACTTCTCCTGAGACAATAACTTTATGTGAAATGTTCTAGGAATATTTCATTACCAGGTTACTGTACTTTTTTTTTTTTTTTTTTTACTGCAACATGTGCAATTC